>OY992763.1:37951590-38171590 GCA_963921325.1 Logfia minima | reverse complement strand
TAAAACCAATATCCATTACATGCACACTTCAAATAAATCAACCACTCACTACAAAAACACTATCAAACTCACCGGAGATTAAACCAGTTTATAAACCTTCACCGGAGCTCAAACCACTTCAAAAACTAGCAGCCTCATGTCTAGACTTTGCAGAACGATCACTTTTAAAGCTTGAAAAAAATCACAAACTACCTAGCCCGGTTGACCCGGCTGTTCAGCTCATGGGAAACTTCGCACCGGTTCAAGAGTGTCCGGTTCACCATGACCTAGAAGTGATCGGTGAAATACCGGCCGAATTAACCGGGGTTTACCTTAGAAATGGCGCCAACCCGATGTTTAAACCAAACGGTGGTCATCATTTATTTGACGGTGACGGAATGATACACGCCGTTAAGTTAGACCGAAATAATAAAGCTAGCTACTGCAGCCGATTCACTCGAACGAGCCGATTAAAGCAGGAAGTTTCGCTAGGCCGGGCTTGTTTTCCTAAGCCAATAGGTGAGCTGCATGGCCACCTCGGCTTGGCTCGGCTCGCGCTGTTTTACGCTCGAGGTGCAGCTGGCTTATTAGATACGGCTCACGGAGTCGGTGTAGCAAATGCCGGTTTGGTTTATTTTAACGGACGTCTGCTAGCAATGTCGGAGGATGATTTACCGTATAGTATACGGATAACAGGTGATGGTGATCTTGTGACACGTGAAAGGTATGACTATGATGGACAAGTTAGTTGTCCGTTAATTGCGCATCCTAAGGTGGACCCCGTTACAGGTGAACTTTTTTCGTTAAGTTACGATGTTGTAAACAAGCCTTACCTTAAATTGTTTAGTTTCGAAAAAAATGGTCAGAAGTCACGTGAGGTTTCCATTTCACTGAGCCAACCGACAATGATCCATGACTTTGCAATCACGCAAGATCACGTGATTATTCCGGATCACCAAGTTGTATTCAAGTTATCCGAAATGGTACGGGGCAAGTCACCCGTGGTACTTGACCCGAATAAAGTGTCAAGATATGGTATTTTAGCCAAATCCGCTGAAAACGAATCAAGTATCCAATGGATCGACGTACCCGATTGTTTTTGTTTCCATTTATGGAATGCATGGGAGGAAATTGATGAAAAAAATGGCAACAAAATTATGGTAGTAATGGGGTCATGCATGACTCCTGCTGAAGCAATCTTTAACGAAAGCAAAAACCAGACACTCCGAACCGAATTAACCGAAATTCGGTTAAACACGAGGACGGGATTGTCGAGCCGACGTGTTATCGTATCGGGAATGAATTTGGATGCAGGAACTGTGAATAAAAGACATCTTGGACGTAAAACACGTTATTTGTACTTGGCAATAGCTGAACCTTGGCCAAAATGTAGTGGTATGGCCAAGGTTGATCTGTTGACTGGAAATGTCACCAAGCATTTTTACGGGAACGAACGGTTCGGAGGGGAACCGTATTTTTTCCCCGTTGGAAACGATGAGGAGAAAGAAGATGAAGGGTATATAATGAGTTATGTTAGGGATGAAGGTAGAGACATTTCGGAGTTAGTTATAGTTGAAGCTTCAAGTATGAAGCAAGTTAGTAAAGTGAGATTACCAAGTAGAGTGCCATATGGTTTTCATGGTACTTTTGTCACCACTCAAGATTTAGCTAATCAGTGCAAGTATTAAAAAATGTTTATATTGTCTTTACATCATCGTACGTTAGTTTGTGAACATATTCTCACTTTATATAATTACTTTTTGTATAACTACTTGTAAATAAATAAATACTACTGTATTAATGCAAGAGAAATTAACCAATAAACACTAAAAAGGTTAAATATACTTTCACACCAAAAAAATTAAATATAACAAAGAATAAAAAATTAAGCGATTGCATGATTTGCCTCATTAGAATAGCTCACTAAGCCGATTGCAAAGTCTGAATGTGCAAGAACATAGAGAATGTAATTTATGAAGTAGAATGAAATGAGAGTGGATCGACGAAGAAGCTCGCTTTGCTTATAGCTTGAGGATGTTGAATATATTTTTCAAAGCACATTATATTGACATTTCTACAGAGCTACTACGACCATCGTCGAACACCGCCTGATATTAGTTTCGCTTAGAGTTGTAAGATTGTATTGGATATATATATGGAATTGTATTTATATTGTGATTATAATTGTTGTTTATTGTATATGTTTCGATATTTTTTCTTATTGTTCACATTCATGTGTTTGACAAAGATTAAAATATTTTATCAAATGGGATTTAAAAATATTATAATAACAACATATCACACTAAGTACAATACATAGTTTGACAATTATCCAATTGATTGAGGATAAATACAAATTACAATAATAGATTTAACTAATTGAACCATCGTTTTGCACTTGAAGAGTCAGTCATAATCTTATAAATGGATAACGACCTCATTGTTTCAGAATTTGACAGATATGTCAAATCATTGCTTGTAACACAGACCTCAATTTCTCTATGTATTTTCGTATATGTTGTAATATGTATCAGTTGTTCGACATAATCCGTTATCAACTGAAATCATGCTCCTCAAAGTAGCAATACCACTTCCCAGTTGAAGTCCAATAACCCAATTCTTCTAACGTAACCTAAAATTTTTGTTGAAAATTCATCAACATCTACGCAGTCAATAAACGTTGAAAGTACATTATTCTTGCGCCTTGAAAATTCCCATTGCGACGAAGCGTGATGCTAAATAACCTAGGAACTATTTTGTATAATTGATCAATTTTTGGTTCTTCATTTGGAGATCGAACATGTCAAAAATGATTAGTGTGAGTCATTTTAGAAAAGTGATTTTTGATTTTTCAAGCAATAAAAAGTGAGAACAATTTTACTAAAATTTGTAAAAACAAATAATCTTCTTCAAAAAGAGACATCTAATTTTATGGTCACATTATTTACATAAATTTTAAAAATCTCAAAATTTTTGAAAAATATTATCTAAAACAGATAAAAAAACATTTTAGCCAAAAAAGTGACTTCGCAGTCACAAATTTGCATTACACAACTACGCAACCTAGGACATATAACCTGCAAATTTGTTGAATGCATGTTATGGGTTGCGGATTGTATAGTTCGGCCATCAAAAACAAGTTCTCGATCACGTGTTCGACAACAATTAAAAGTTATCCGAACACGCAAACTGTGAGTTGCAATTTGTGTCTAAAAGTAATATTTTTTTCAATATGATTTTTTCTTTTTGGTATAAATTTATATTTGATTTTTTTAGTAACTTTTAGGTTAATTTCCCGTAATGTCACTTTATAATTACACATTCTTCACAACGTTCCAAGACGAACATTTTTGGAATTATATTAATGTAACTTTATAATTAAGATCGAATGACACATCATTTTAAAAAAAATTTTTTTTGAACTTTTGTCAAGTATATTTCAGTCGTTCCGAAAGAATTAATGTGCAAATGTACTAATAAAATGATATTTTTTTTGTCTTTTTTTTTTTTAAGTTTGCTCAAAGTTGTCGTTTTTCATTCTTTCATGGCGCGTAATTCCGAGCCATTACGAAACGACTTAACGTCTTTCTCCTCTTCTCATATTATGTAAATAATCAAATCACAGCTAACCAACAAAACCCAAATATCTGAAGAATGGCTAGCATATTTTGGAAATAAAAAATGGCAGGTATTCTTCTATTCAATTTGGTTGAAAATTCATCTCAGACTTTTTTTGTTATTAAATTGGAATGTGATTCATTTGTTAATCGAATGAATGTCTATACCTGCAAAAGAAAACATGCCCAACAACCCGTTTGATGAAATGCCTCAATGACCATTATTAATGATTCCATAACCTGCAGGATATGCTTTGAATTGTATAATTCATTAGAGATGCATTCCGAAATGCCTTGTTAAGTTAGAGGCGATCATCAATAATCGTTATGCCTTTTTCTAAAAATACGCGTGAAGTATCAGGTACTTCTGTCATTCGACATGTAGATAATGTCAAAACAATTGATGATGTTGATGTATACCCTCGTGTACGCCATGTATCCGTCCAGACTGGTGAAGAATTTTCACCAGAGTTTCTGCGTGAACGAAAACCTAGATTAGATGTACCAATCATTGAAGAATCATGCCACGCTTATCACCAAGATTCTAATACACCTGAAAGAATAGATCAGCACCAGCGGAAGATATCAGAATTAAGATACAATCAGAGTCAACAATTTGTTTATGAGGATGCTAGTTGTTGTTCTGAATACAGTACTGATTTATCAAACATAACAGTTGGGAAGGGATTTCCAATTGAAGTAGAGAAAACCGCATATCCAGATGCTACAAATAGATATGTTTCAGGTATTCCTGATGGTTCTTATTGTGGAAAGTTGAAATTTTTGTGCAGTTTTGGTGGGAGAATATTGCCAAGGCCAAGTGATGGAAAGCTTAGGTATGTAGGTGGGGAGACTAGGATTATATCTATTATAAAAAGTCTTAATTATCATGCGCTCGTGAAGAAAACTTTCTCGATATGGAACCAACCTCATACAATTAAGTACCAGCTTCCTGATGAGGATCTTGATGCACTTATATCTGTATGTTCTAGTGATGATTTTCAACATATGGTTGAGGAATATCATTTACTAGAGAAAGGTTCTCAAAGGCTGCGGATTTTTCTCGTAGCTGTAAATGATCCTGGGAGTCCTTGTTCTTTCAATTCCAGACCTGGTGAGCAGACTGATAGCGAATATGAGTATGTGATTGCGGTAAATGGTTTGACGGGGCTAACTCTTAGGAAGTGTTCGAGTAAAGAAAGTCTCGAGGGGGGTACGATGGACTTTATGACATCTGATATACAATCTGCTCCATCTGGCATGCCAAGTCAGCGTACAGACGGGACAGATTTACAAGGAAGGGCATGTCGAGAAAGACTGAATCAACCAACGTATGAGAACGTGTATCATGTTGACCAAATTAGTCAACAAATGGACAGATATTTGGTAGAATCTGGGTGTGAAAATCGTCCCGACCTTAACAGACAGTACATGGTATGGGAAGAAGATATGATAAAATGGACAGAAACAAATGATTCAAATTCGACGTCTGATTTAAATGACTTGCTAGAAAATCAGTATGCCAAATCACCAGCAAGTAGTGATATAATTTCCATTATATCTTCCACATTGCAGCATACTACACCTCAGGATCTGGGCATAGTAAACATGACTCATGAAAGTAACTGCATTTTAAGCTCAAATGTAAATGTTACCCAAGAATTTCGAATTCCTAATTATGCCATTTTTGCTCCCATTAGCAATGACATATCTCTCGTTGAGAGCTTCGAAGATAACCTAGGTGGAAAAAGCCTATCACAGACCTCAGATGATAAAAATGCCGATGATATACCCGAATTTCCTATTTTAGTTGAAGACATAACTGATTATCTGACCCCTGGTATCCTGTCATCAACAGTAGCCATTCCATGTATACTAGAAGAACCCCATGCTGAGAGTGCTATTCCATTTGACAATCAGGTTACTTAGTTATGACTTATGACTAATGAATGATCCTGTTTGTTCACTTTTTAATTAATAAATTTGTGAGAATTGATTTGTTGGTACGTTTTAGGAAGCTGCATCTGATAAGAGACTGAAGGATGAACTCATTGGTACTGCAATAGCTGAAGTGGAAGCAGGGATGCATGGTCTGCAGGTATTGTAATTCATGCTATCTTATGTGGCACTGAGTGCGGTTAAAAAAATGTTATTTTAACCAAGAGGTCTACACAAAATACGCAGATTATAAAAAATGCTGATCTTGAAGAACTGCATGAATTAGGATCTGGAACATTTGGAACGGTTTATCATGGGAAGTGGAGGGGAACAGATGTTGCTATCAAGAGAATTAGAAAAAGCTGTTTTGCAGGGAAATCGTCAGAGCAAGAACGTTTGGTAAGTCTCAGGTATTATTGAGTTAAGATTTCACATTTTTTCGAAAGGAATATAAGTATACCTATTTCTTATGACAGACCAAAGACTTCTGGAGAGAAGCACAGATGCTATCAAATCTTCATCACCCAAATGTGGTAGCATTATACGGTGTGGTACCAGATGGACCTGGAGGAACATTATCTACGGTTACCGAGTATATGACTAATGGATCACTTAGGCATGCCCTTATGAAAAATAACAGGTGACTTATCAATACCCTTACCTCTTGATCAAAAGGATATTTTGGTTATAAGGAAATGCTTAAACTCTCGCAGAGCACTTGATTGGCGAAAGAAGCTCATAATTACACAAGATGCCGCAATTGGGATGGAATACCTACATTTTAAAAATATTATTCATTTTGATCTGAAATGTGAAAACCTGCTTGTCAATCTCGGAGATCCTCAGCGACCAATATGCAAGGTAAAGAGAAAGAAACTATGTGTCAAAGTGACTTATCTAGTATAGTTGATGAGATGGGCTCATTAGGTAGGGGAGGAAATGGTTTGAGTTAGGTTGGATTGACCCGCATACACTATTTGTTCATTTTTAATTGCTTGTGAATAACTAATGTGTAATTGTGATTACAAAGGCTACTATTATTAATCTAAATCTTTGAATAAAACAAATTAGGAGGTTATGTGCATTTAAAATAGACTCTGTGAGACTTTCAATCTGTTTAACCAATTTTACCAATTTTACCCATTTGACCCGTTCCCCTTTCAGCTAACCTTGTTTGACTTATTTGAGATAAGACACAACCCAAATCGACCCAATCTTAAATAAAAGGGTCAAAATTTCCACCTCTGCTATCTAGGGATATTTCGAAAGTTTAAATGTCGAACAAGAGTGTGTATTGTTATTCCTTTAATCTTTACTGTTGGTTTCTTTAGTACAAGTTCCCCTCTTGGTTAACACGTTCGTTATTCATAAATATATTTTCCTTCTCTAGTATTGAAGTTACTGGGACCTGGATTTTAGGTTGGTGATTTTGGTTTATCAAGAATTAAGCGTAACACATTTATCTCGGGTGGTGTTCGGGGAACACTCCCATGGATGGCTCCAGAGCTCCTGAATGGTAGCAGTACTCGGGTTTGTGAGAAAGTAAGGTTTAATATGATATATCATTTCATTTATTTCAGTTATTGATAAGACAAATGAGAAATGTTCATCTTCTAGTAATATAAGAAATTGTATTAGGCTAATAGTTTGTATTTTTGTTCTTTAATTGTTGTAACAGGTAGATGTATTCTCATTTGGTATTGTAATGTGGGAAATCTTGACTGAAGAGGAGCCCTATGCAGATATGCATTGTGGTGCCATTATAGGTAAGCCCTTATTACTTATATATCTAGATATGAATGCATATGCCGCACTCGCTTATCTAAAAGCACCGTGTGGTTACTCTCTGCACAATTTGTTTTGCAATGCTGATTTCACATTTTTCATGGCTTTTCACCTTTTCACTTTTCCTCATCTTTGTTTGTGAAGTATCAGCATTTTTCTTATTGATATATTTCTTCGATTATTGATTAACTTAGTTTCTATATAAACCAATATGTGACGCTATGAAGGTGGGATAGTGAGTAATATGTTGCGGCCTCCTATCCCAGAAGGCTGTGATCGCAGATGGAAGGCGCTGATGGAAGAGTGCTGGTCACATGATCCAGCAGACCGACCGACATTCACTGAGATAACCAACAAACTACAAGCAATGTCAATGGCTCTACACTCAAAGAAACATAGTAATGTAAAAGAGGATGTACTAAAATCCTTGTAAGTTGCCCTGAACATGCTACATATATACAGTAAAGGATACAAAAAATACAGAAAAAAAGTAGACAGTTTACCTTGAGGTAACTTTAATGTGTACAACTACAATACTTGTAGCTCAAAAGTGTAAAAAAAATAACTTATTTTATGTATTTGTCCTTGTTTCAACTTTCAAGATACCTTCTAAGTTACAGAATCAATATAGTGAAATATGATGTATGTATGCCATGACAGCAACAGTGTGTTTTTTTTACATAAGAGGTCTACAACCAAGTGCACTTACAAAAGGTTAAAATCGGTTTACCTTTGTATAGGCCAAACTCTGAAAGTAACTAGAAACGAAAAACTTTACATATAAAGAAATGATATCAATATTTTTCTATGTAAGTTGCCCTGACACATGATGTATTTTCAGTTTTGTCATCAAGAATCAACTGTTAAAAAGTATCTAATATAAAAAATGGAAGCTCCTATTTGATGTAATGTGTTGTATCAACTGTTAATGAATTTGCTAAGCTTTTTATAAGACAAACTTTTATCAACACGTTTAACATGATGCAATAATCTGGTAATTTCGGTACATAAAAAAATATGAAAATGTATCAAGAGAATAATCTATTTATTTATTTAATTTGCAAAGCGTATCAATGGAATTTTAAAAACAAGTTGGCATGGAGAAACTGAGAAAGTGTGTATAATAAGAAGTTATGTACTTTTTAAATTGAAAAAAAAATATTAAAAATTGAACTTAATTATAAAAAATTTCAATAATTCTTAAAAAGATAAAATCAACATTGATATTTAGTTCTCTAAAAAGGTGAAAAGACATTGATCTATTTATAATGAAAAGGAAAATTAAAAAATTTGTCTATGTTTTTTAAAGCTATAAAATGTTTTGCCTCCAAATTATATAAATACAACAAAATGCCACGCCCAGATACAAGTCACAATTTGTGACCCTCAACTTGCGACTTACATTTTCAGGGTCACGACCTAGTGTGTGTGATTTGTGACTTGTGCCCGTTTTTACGCCCAACTTATTTAAATTGCGTGTAAGTCTATTTTGATTCCACAAACCTGAATACATATGAACATACAAAAAGTAAAATAAAATTACAAACCCAATCTTTTCCCCCAAACCCACAAACCACTAACCCTAACCACCATCGGCACCCGCAACCACCACCATCCTCCACCACATCCACCACCGCGACCACCATCGTCAGCTGCAACCACTATTGATATGTTGTTTGATATTCTTTTAAGATTTGGATATGGGAGGCATTTCACCTTCAGGTGGAGGTGAATACGAAAAAGACTGATGAGAATAGAGTTCCTAGGGCAGTCTACTGGATGCGAAAAAAGATGGCTAATGGTTGGAAGGACTATGTTGATATCTTGCATATTCTGGTAACTGATGTGCAATTGACAATTAGAATTATAAAGTAGTTCCATAAGTTTATATGTTGATTATTAATGAGTTGAAAAGCTGAAATAATGTCGGTTTGTCATTTTTACAAAAAGGACATTCCGGATTTGTTTTAGAATTTAAATATAGCTGATAAGTATTTTGCTTTTTTACTTCAAGAGGATATCATAAAGAAGATTGACTGTTGAGGAGGGTGAAGCTGACTAAGAATGAGGCATCATCTCCCTCGTGGATTGATAGCCACTGATTCTTTGACAACCAGATTGGCGACGATGATGTCAACAGCCCTATGAAGAAGTTCGGGAATAGCCAAAGGAATCATGATCACCACTCTTCTCCCACCTCATATCATCACGAACCAGTTGATCACCACGAGCGGCCGATTCTTTCCTCAAGACGATTAACTGATTCGTCATACCTCGAGTACAGTGACTACTCGTTGTCACACCTCTCAGCTGGCATCAGCGAAGGAGGTAGCCTCCTTACGAGACCGGGTAGAGACGCAGGACGCCACCATTTCCACCTTACTTAAGCAGGGTGGACGCGCATGACACCCTTATTGCTAGATTATTGGAGGTTGTAGAGACACTTCAGGTATTACGTTGCTTATAAGATGTTCATTACAAATTATATGTTAAGTTGTTTAGTGTTTAATTTGTAATTTTCTGGATTTTTAGGGCGACGATGATGAGGATAAGGGTTATGTATCATACACTTTACCAGCCTCTGCGGGCAAGATCTCAGCCCCATGTGTGTTGCGTCGTAGTATTCGAGAGCGGTAATTAGGAATAGGCTATCGCCGTATTATACACTGAAACAATTGAAACCATTTGTGACGAAACGTTTAGAGCGTTCCATGGTTAGGCAAGAGGGGGAGCATGAGGAACCACCTTTTTAATTTGGGAGCCGATGATGAGTGATTGGTCTGGTAGTTACCGAGCCAGTTAAGCTAGTGGTTGATCTGGTGGATACAGAGCCAGTTAAGCCGGTGGTTGATCGGGTGGTTATCGAGCCAGTTAAGTCGGTGGTTGATTGGGTGGTTATCGAGCCGGTTAAGCTTCGCGTAGTTACCAAGCCGGTTAAACCGAAGATTAAAGAGGAGGATGATGTGACCGTCAAGGGTCGTGTATCTTTTAATGACAATTCAATCAATGAGGTGTTTTAAATATGTAGTGTTGAAAATCTTAAGTTAACTATTATCTACAAACACTAGTAAAGGTGTACTAAAGCTAGCAAGTGATAAGTAAGACTCATATGTCATTCTTTAAACTTCAACGAATTAAAATTAAGAATTCTAACTACCTTTTTTAATTTAGCTATTTTTTTTAAAGTTTGGAGAATTTTGTTTTGTTTTCTACTAAATTAAACGTAAATAAAGGGGAGGAAGATGAGGTAGTTGAGAGACTGATGGATTTAAGCAAGTGTTCGTGTTTACTATGATATCAGTGTATGCTATTGGTGGGTAATTGTGATGGATAGGGGTTGTAGTTATACTAACATTGTATTTCCTAATGAGTCACAACGTCTACCCGAAAAAAACACTTCGCAATTTGCGACTTGCGTTCGGGTAGGGTATATTTTTATTTTTAACAAGTTTTTGTTTTTATATAAGTTTGAAAGTGTGGACAAATTTTTTTAATTTCCGAAAATAAACACTAATACAGTTGGCCAATCTCAATCAATTTCCTATATTTCGTTTCAGCTAGAAAATTTTCATTTTTGGGGAGGGTGGGTGTTTGTCATTCCAGGCTTTTGTTTGCTTGTTTTTTGTGATTGCTGTGGGGCGTGGGCCAAGCCCAGTTATTATTTTGGTCTGACTATTCAATTTGGACTTCATGTATCAATCTTAATCATTTATACGCTACTATTCAAACTAACAAATCTTCTATCTAATCTATTTATGTTTTTACAAAAGGTTTTTGTGATTGCCAATAGCATAATCAAACATCTATCTATTATTACATGAAAAGATATATGATTTGGTGATTATACACGTCAAATTAAGCTACAAAATATCATGTTGCACAAAATATGGATAAAGTTAAGGGGCAGTTTTATCCAAGTGGTCTAGAGACCGTACAACCCCACACTCACATGGGCAGCTCCATTCCATACATACGTGCACTCAATCACTTCGCAATGTGCATGATTGATGCCATTTCATACTTAGATTATATCAACATTAATTTATTACGATTAACTTATTAAAATAATGATGATTATTCAGTATAACCAAAGAATATTTGAAAAAGATATGGATAGAAGGATAAAATCATGAATGATTTTCTAACATAGATTATGATGTTGATAACATTATTAGCTTATAATATGATGAGAATAAAAAATTGATAACAAAACCTGATTCAGTTACCAGTTAACTTTTTTAACAATTTCCATTACTTAATTGACGTGTTTATGGATTAGTCGTGGTGCATTGTATGCTAGCTAGGTATCTTTTGACAAGGGGTATTTCAATTTGTTTTTGGTTTTAGTGGGATAAGGGTCCGGAGAATTAAATCTTCACGTATCTGGATAGTACGCTTGGAACAAGAAGGTTCATCGTAAAATTTCGATGAGCATTCCAAATGCGGTGTGTTTGTTTTGGTGTTTTATATTTTTTAGCTTTTTGTTAGTCTTTTTTATTAAATCATTATCGTTCATTTCTATTTAAATAAAAGTGTCGATTTCGAAGGTCTTAGAAATAGCGGGTCTTTCATTTATTCAATATCTTTGTGAAACTTGTGAATATATTTATTTTTGTATATTGGTGGTGAAATAACAAAATACAAAGTTTTCATAATGCGAAGTATGATTTTTGTCATGTTGGAGTACCGTGTTATGAGGTGCATGCATGTGCATATATCTCCGGTGATTTTGGGCCAAAATGGTCCCGTACATCCACCTGTTACTAAAACACCCCTTCCCACTTTGGTCGCAGCCCAAGCGTTTGCTGAAATATTTCCATTTTCAAACGTATGTTTCTTATCAAAGGGTTATTGGTAGTACAATTATTATTTCTTTTCTAGGATATACGCTTCTTATCTTTTAATGATTTCCTTAAGGTTTTAATGATAAACTTTAAGGTTTTTTAATGGCAGCCTTTGAGGTTGTTATTAAAACGTCCGAATATACATAAATGATTGTATATTAATCATTATTCAGGGGTCATAGAGTTTATTACGTTCTGAATACATATATATTACAAAATAAGCACTTTCAAAATATATTATCTACGGTTCATCCCTTATTAGGCCATAGTATTCATTATCACTTCAAAACGAACGTCTAAACACACCTAAAATGTTCGTCTCGCATTTTACCCAATTAATCAAGTATTTATATACATACATAAATGATTAAATGTTTTTCATCATTGTTTTTGTAATGTTTTGCATAAGCTCGTTCCATTTCCTTGCAAATCAGTTCCAATATGTGCAATGCAGCTCTTGTCGTATACATATTTTGTTGTTATAGCAATAGTGTATACCTACCTTAGAATATTTGAGTCGCGCAGAATATGAAAATTTTCTCGCGATTAGATCGATCGAGTGATAATTATTTTTAGGACGATGAAGCATAAAAGAGAACGAAAAGAAATGCACGTGATTTGTACGTATATGGTTAGATTGAAATGGTGATAAGTTAACATGAAATAGGATAAGAAAGAAATTGAAATTGGAATTGATAACGACTGATAAACTGACTTCTACCCCATTGCCCACATGCTTGGTCTAATGGTCTGCATGCTCGTTACCCTATTCGCTTAGCATGTTATTTTTATATATCGAGTAATGAGACGTAGACCTACTTAGGTCTCTTTATCATTCTTCTTATTTATTTATTAATAGATAGATTATCCGTGTTAAGCGGCGAATTCATGTTGAAGAAGGTGAATCTATTGTAGCATCGAGGATAGTGATATTTAATTTTTACTATTGAGTATTTAGCATCTTCTCGAATATAAATATTATGAGTGGATAATTTATAATGAAAAATCCATTAAATAATAACTTTGTTTCATGAATTTCTATATAATCTTAATTCGACTTATTAATTTGATTTGAGATATTTATTATATATTCTCATTTGACATCCTATAAGAATAAATAAAATTATTAATTAATGTTAGTAGCTATAAAATAATAATTTTTGTTTTTTAAAAATTCAAGGGAGTAAGCATACTACCTAAATGTTTTATAATGATTATATTTATTGACAATATTACTATTATTATTATTATTATTATTATTATTATTATTTCTTATGATTATTCAAAAAACCTTTTAAGTTTAGACATATAGTTATATTATATAACATCTTTCTAATTGTAGATGAAAGTAGAATCAATTCAAGGAATTGCAATACCTTATAACGAACTTAATTAAAGGAAATGACATTTGTTTAACTAGGAGAGTCTTTCGTTTGGAGAGAAAAAGCGACATCCACTTCTCTTCTCTTATCTTCACTAAAAGAATTCGAAAACAGAAAATTACTTATTTTTCTTCTATTCTATTCTTCTCTCTTTCTCTCCGAAAAGTAGTTCAGGAGCAGGTTTTGGGAGTCTGTCTCAATTGACTTTCTTAACCCTAAAGTAATCTAACATGGCATTCTTAGCCCCTCATATTTTCGTGTTTAGCGTGATTGACCAAGTCTTCTTATTGGAATTATACATATACAGTTAACATAATAAGTTAAATAATTTGTAATACTTACAATTAAATTATTTTACAATGATAATAACTTTGAAATTTTGGGTTGTTACACCTTCATTGGAAGTGTTCTATAAATGAAAATAATTTCCAAGTACGATACTCCATCACATCCTTTGCCCTTATTGTAACTTTAATACATTAAATGATACAATATAATTGTTGCAATAAATTTATTTTATGAATCAAATCCTTTTTGTTGCTTGATGTTAAAGGTTTAAAAGTTAGTTAGAGTTGGGTACCCCTTAAAAACCCTATACTAATCAATGGAACATATTATGAAAAATAAGAGAGGTTTATAATTACCAACCATTCACATGTATAACATAATTGTTAATTCTTGCTAGAAAATTTATTTTTTGACTCATAATTTATAATTCGATTCGACTCGTAAAAGGCATTATTTTACAATGTGTATATGTATATATATATATATATGTTATTATTTAAGATTTTTGTTCATAAGAGAAGTAAAACATGATTAGAGTTGATAGTTAAGTTGTTACCTGATAGTCAATACAAATGCTTTTTAAAAATAGATTATAGCTATTTCTTTTTCTAATTTGTCATTTTATTATCTGTATTAGATTACACTAGGAGTTTGTGTGATTTTATGACTAGTAAGAGTCACACAAGACTCGGAAGAGTCAATAAACGACTCGTAAGAGTGAAAGTCCGAGTCGTTTTGTTTCTTTTTTTTTATTTTTGACTCGATTCGTAACTCGTAAGAGTCGAATAACTAGGTATACAATAATGAACCAAATTAACAACTAGTTAACTAATTATAGCTTGTGCAAAATGAAGTAGAAGAACTCAAATTTCAAAAGAACAAATTCAAATTTGGAGTGGATCTTTCTGTTCTTTTATAATAATACTCGATACATTCTATAAATTTATTTCTATTTTTAAGAGACCGTAAGTTATAATTGGTTGGTCATTAAAACCCAACCTGCCCAACTCTATTTGATTTAGATTTAAAATTAATCGATTTTAAATTAGCATGTATGTTACACAATCTATCTGTTTTGACGCTATCACAATTAATGGATGTTGGATCTAAGTTGCATCAAATTTTATGGTTATTGGCTAATTAAATAAATGAAAACTTTAAATCTTTAAACATAGACTAAATAGAATATCGTATAATGTTAAAATGCAACTCACAAAGGGATCACAGTAAATGTTATCCTTTAAAACGTGTGCGTAAATTAATGTTTATTACATAAAATTTAAACACCAAAAACCGTTACTTCTAACTAAGTTGAATATTTGGGTTAAGATTACTTTGCGTTATAAGGATTATTTTAATTTAAATGTTGACTTAAATGGCCGCATGTAGCTGTCCATTGCAATCAATTATCAAGTAGTAATTAGTTTGATACTCCATTAAAGAATATTGGCATGTAAGTAAGCACTTTGTTTCAACATGCACAATGAAATATGATATAAATGAATAAATAAATTTGTAGATTAATATTGAAATGTAAATTTTTTTAATTTATATTATATAAATGTTTATATAATAAGGGTTAGATCTATGGTTAATTACAATTCCACAAATATAAACATAACTAATTAACCCTTATATATATTATGTATTTTTATTATCTTAACTGTCTAGCCTTAAGTTTCTCCAACTATATCAAATATTTACGTCAATTTTAATTAGGGTTTATTGATTTGTGATACGATAAACTTTTACGTTTTTCTATCATATGAGGTTAACTTTGAAAATTTCTATTGTACGAGGTAAACCTTCTAAACTTCTCTATTTTATGTAATATTTCCTTTCCTGGTCATTCCAAAAAAATAAAGTTTCCTTTTTTGTCCAGGCAAAAAAAGGCAAGTCAACATACAATAGAGAGTTTTTGAAAGTTTACCTTATACAATAAAAAATGCAAAGTTAACCCTATACAATAGAAAAACGTGAAAGTTTACCGCATCACAAATCAATAAACCCTTTTAATTATACTTACTCTTATTTATCAAGTGTTTATATGCAATGTTCGATTGTATTTTATGCTTACTAATATGTACTATGCCATTTTTTGACAATTCTCTAATTTCTTTTTATAATTAAAATAGATATTAATACATGTAATTTGTATAACTTTTCTCAGTAATGTAAATATATGATCATTGTTACTTTCTTAAAGTTCTATATCTTTGGTATATATTCTTACACTTATCAATTTATATTAAGAGTTTAATAGTTCTTGAAATCTTCATAGGATTATGAAAGAAAACTTACAAAATATTTATTTAAAATTGTAATAAATAAATACAACTTCAATCATTACTATAAATTATATTAATATCTAAAAATAGAATTCAACATCATGCTACACTAATAAAAAAGAAAGCATGTAACTATCTCATTTGTTTTTCTATCAAAAAAATCATTTACATTTGAAACTTTTAGATTAACAAAAAGAAAACTATTCATCAATCGTTGAATGAATAGTTACTTTTACTTTGATAAATGTTAATGTACTCGATATCTAAAAGCAGAAAAATGATTTACGTTTTTAATATCACGTTACACTAATAAAAAAGAAAACATGTAAATATCTCATTTAGTTTTCTCAAAAAACAATATTTACATTTAAAATTTTGCTATCAACAAAAAACTAATTATTAATCAACTATTAAATAAATAATTTATATTTACTTTGGTAAATATTAATATACAAGTCCTAATAATGGTAAGTGTTTAATGTTAGGATGGATATATACCAATAGTTTACTTATGATTAACTAATAATGTAGATGTGAAGTAAAGATTATGATTATTCAATAAAATCATCTTAATCTTAATTCCTTATTAAGTATTCATCATTTTTACCTTAAAATTTGAAAGAGGGAGATAAGAAAAACTTATTATGCCCTTAAAAGTCAACTTAAGAAGATTGGAATTAATATATTGCTAAATCAAGCAATGAATCGGGTATTAAATGTGAATTAAGAAAAATCAACTTAAGAAAAATTAAAAAATCTTTTTGTTATAATGTGAATTAAAATGTATATTTCGATTCGAACTTTTAACGGTTACTCACTACTTTTTTATCGCATTTCCATCGCATCGCACGGGTTACCAGCTAATTTATATTTATAAATGCAATCTATGATTTAATTAAGGAGATCGACTTTTACGACTCCATCGTCATTTAACAAATGATGAGGATTTTTATTCGAAATATTGATGCCACATTCCAAATCTATAAATGTAGATATTATTAAAAACATGTAATTAGGTAAAGTAATTCACAATTAAAGTAATAAGTATAATATACAAGAAATATTTTAGTTTGAAATATATATTTTTCTCAAAGAGAGTTGAATCATACATCATACATCATATATATAACTCTTTCGTGAATTTCATTCCGCCCAAAGATATGCGTTTCATAGAAAGAGAAATACAACGTTCATGGAATTCTTATAAAAAGTTATTCATAGAATGTGATGAAATGAAGAAAAAAAATTATAAGACAAAAAGAAAAAGTAAATATGATTAGTAGATATCATATACCTCTTCATTTTATAAATAGTTTCTTATAAAATTTTTGTTAATGAATCATTGCTATTATAGAAAAGTATTGGTCCAAAATAGCCAAACATGTAGGATATATGTTTTGTAAATTATATGAAAACATGTTTTATTTAAAAAATAGGTAAAATATTAAGTTTGTTAATTATAGGGAGGGATTATTACAGTAAAGTGTATTATGGTGCTAAAAAGTAAGAATAGATATTTTTATTTCTAATTTTAATATATTTATATTCTAAAAAATAATATCAAAATGATTATAATTTTATCTCTTATAATAAGAGATTGATTTAAAAAAAATGATATACAACTTAAATTTATGTATTACAACTTTTAAGTGTGATACATACTAAAAATTTTATAGTGTGTATCACATTTTAAAAAAATTATATTTATTTTTAAAACTAAAAATAAAAATGTCTGTTTCTACTGTTATTTCCATACAGACTTTAATATTTGAACTTTCTTCTTCGTAAATCATATTATAATTACATGTTTTTCTAACATCATATTATATTGAGATGTTTTTTCCAACATTTATCCTTAATTGATTTAAGTTGTCATCTTCCGCAAGAAAAACAGGGAAATAAAATTCAAAATCCCTATAAATGAGGCCCCTGCATCTTCTCTTCATATAACTCCCTCTCTCCCTCCCAACTTCCTCTTTATTCTCATTCTCATACATTCTACCCCCCCCCCCCCCCCCCCCCCCAAGACACACACACAAACACGCATTTTGTCTCTCAACATTTTCATCGTAAAACAGAGAAAACAACATTCAAGTGTTTGTGTCTACAATGGCGATACCTAAAAAATTTACATATATCTCTTCGTTTCTCATGCTCCTGTTACTTGTTGCTGTCATGGCGTCTTCTTCTTCCACAAACCCTAGGTCTCAACTCACCTCAATTCTGCTTATTTATTTAATTATGTGTTCACAATTTTATTTATCTGCATTAATAGTTTCTCACATTATTGGTAGCTTAAATTTGAGAGCATATTTTTAGTATTCAATTTTTGTGAAGTTAAAATTTAGTCTCACATTTGTTGTTTTGTTATGTTATTATACAGGAGTCGCGAGATCGAAAAGTTGCAGAGCACAAATCACTCATCAATGGCGGCTAGGTAATAAAAACAGAATTCACCGACTAACTGAGTCGACTCAATACTTGGCAAACTTTAGTACCGTTTCTTTGATTTTATATCCTAACCGTTGATTTCATTTGTTTAACTAAATCCACACCGTTAAATTAGGTATTTGGTACATAAAAAAGTAGCTCAAACGAAGTAGAATTTCAGCCGTTGAGATTCCGAGTTGATTAATCTGGCCGTTTATTTACCGTTTCTTCGTCTCCGGATACCAATCCGTGTATAATACACCCAACATTCTAAAAAGCATCTTTAGGGATATCACACCGTCATTTTACACAGATTCGAGGAATATTTTTTTTCTGTTAGTAATAGAAACCGTTTACAAATAACGGTTTTAAACGTAACAAACAACGTCCGTTTTGTTTTTATCTCTCTCACGCACTAAACACACACACACACACGAATTACAATTTACATTACACGGTTGTGCACGAGTATTTTTTGTATTTTTGAGTCCCATTTTCCTAATATCATACATATGCATTGTTATTTTTTTTTATTATAATAATTATATTATTATATTATTATTATCATTATAAATTTAGATTGATGATTATAGATGTCGGTTGCTCACTTGTAACATACATCTTAATAAATTGGTTGTATTTAATGACATTTGCCTTTTTGGCTGTGTTTTTTGGTATAAGTCACTTTCAGTTTTCTGGAAGAATGACAGATGTACTTAAGAAGATACACAAATACATTCATGTCGTTAATGGCTTTGATATATTTGCTAATGCAGAATTAAGGAGATTGAGATTTTGAATGAAAAGGCAGTCCAAGATCCTGAAGAGGTTGTGGCTATGGTTGAAATGTAAGGATCTTTATCTTTATCTGTATATATATTTATTATTATTATTATTATATACACTTGAATGCATACAAAATTGACAAAATCTTAAATAGTCGGAAACAGATAAATCTGAAAACACAACATACCCAAGAATTAGCTTGTTGCAGTAAATATGTCACATTTATCATACAACATGTCAATGTATATAAGCACACGGAAATGATATTTATTGTAGAAATAGAAAGGTGTTGATTATAGCATTAATTGTCTCTGTTTAAAATGGTGGTTGTTGTGGGCATCACATCTTACTCTTAAAAATCCCTTTTTTACCTGTGGTTCTTGATGTTTAGTACTCTATATTCACATTTAATGGCATTTGGAGACATTTTGCTTTCACATAGATGGGGTTTTCAAAAATTTCTTTTTTTGTCAAAATTCACTGTAAGAACAAGCTTGAATTCAAGCACCATGTGCTCCTGCTGTTATAGTAACACGATCTAAATTAAACATACACCAAGTGTATGTCCTCAGCCTCCACATGGGGTCTTGCATTCATATCATTCCTCTTTTTGCCTTCACATATGCTTGTACCTAACTGACTACCAATTTGCTTTAATCTTATTAGTGTTTTTAAAAAAATTTGAAATGCTGTCATGTTAAACACTTGAGCCAATCTATGTTGTGGATATAGTTTTGAAGCTGCAGTGTATGTTTATTCAATAATATAACATAGCCTTAGATCTTGGGCGACCAAGATTTGAAGATTTTGACATCTTTAGGACCACTTTCTAGCAAAAGCCAAATGTCAATAAATTGGATTTTATTGAGAGATTGGTATTTGAAGAGTCAGAACATTATTCAGTGAATGGTGGTCAATCAAAGTTGATTTTTATTTGAATAATTGTCCATAGCTTAAATGCGATCATGTGCTAAGTTTCCATTATAGAATGTATATGTTCATGTGCAGCCAAAAGCAACTAATTAGGTTTTCTCCGATTCCTCCAGTAACCATAGTTTGTGACTTAAAAAGCTATCTTTGACATGTGATACCATTAATTTCTTTGAAGGTCAATAATAACTTAAGTCTTTTTTGTCTCCAATATTAAAATGACTATATAATTCGCTTTCTCAAACTTAAGGTAGTTTGGTTGTTGGCCATTGTATTTAGGTACAATTTATGGCCACCGACAGAATACAGAGATAGCTCATATGTTTCTAGTTTTGTGGTGCATATTCTTATAATTATTGAGAATTATTGCAAACTGTTCAATTTGTCCTCCACATTCAAATGACAAAAGTTGAACATTATTACGTAGTAATATTTGATTGGAACTAATATAGTGTGGATAACAATGAAAGTCAAATTATTGGTAAAGACTGTAACTTTTTTTATTACCATAATAATTTTTGAGGTTAATGTTGAACAGGAGCATGAGGAACAGCACACAAAGGAGGAAACTTGGATATTTTTCGTGTGGTACAGGTAATCCAATTGATGACTGCTGGCGGTGTGACCCTAACTGGAGGCGCAACCGCAAGCGCCTGGCTGATTGTGGCATTGGGTTTGGACGGAATGCAATTGGAGGGCGTGATGGACGGTATTATGTGGTCACTGATGCTGGTGATGATAACCCAGTTAACCCACGACCTGGCACCCTGCGCCATGCTGTCATCCAAGAAGAACCTTTATGGATTACCTTTAAACGTGACATGGTGATTCAACTGAAGCAAGAACTAATCATGAATAGTTTCAAGACTATTGATGCTCGTGGGGTCAATGTACACATTGCTAATGGAGCATGCATTACAGTCCAATTTGTTACCAACATCATTATTCATGGTTTACACATCCATGACTGTAGACCTACTGGGAATGCGTTGGTGAGAAGCTCGCCTTCGCATTACGGTTGGAGAACGATGGCTGATGGTGATGCTATTTCCATTTTTGGGTCAAGTCATATTTGGGTTGATCATAATTCTCTATCTAATTGTGCTGATGGACTTGTGGATGCTGTCATGGGTTCTACTGCCATCACTATTTCAAACAATTACTTCACTCATCATAACGAGGTGTGTAAATCTTGATAAATTAAAAATATCCCTTTTACTACTTGAGAAATCTAATAATTCTACATTTAATGCAGGTAATATTGTTGGGCCATAGTGATACTTATTTTAGAGACAAACTGATGCAAGTGACTATTGCCTACAATCATTTTGGAGAAGGCCTTATCCAGAGAATGCCAAGGTATACCAAATAGCGGATAAAGTTAAAATGAATAGGTAGTTGTTTGAATAATGATTTTGTACTTACGGAGGGGTTGATTTGTGTTCTCTTTAATCTCAAACGGTTCAGATAAAAAAAATTACTTGTATAAATTACTTCTATTTTTCTTGGCTTATAGCCTACTAAATCAGTTCAGTGTAAAATTTAAATTATTATTGTAATAATATTGTTTTTGGTGAACAAATCACAGATGCAGGCATGGGTATTTTCATGTGGTGAACAATGACTACACCCACTGGGAGATGTATGCCATTGGTGGAAGTGCAAGCCCAACCATCAATAGCCAAGGAAACAGATACCTTGCCCCTGCAAATCCATTTGCAAAGGAGGTACTAATAGAAACTTGATTTATAACCCTTCATTTACTTTTTAAACTTTTGTATTTTTTTAATTCAGATAGATTAATATTTCAAAATGTGTATTATTTTAGGTTACTAAAAGAGTGGATACAGATAGAAGCCATTGGCATGGATGGAACTGGAGATCAGAGGGTGACCTACTTCTTAATGGGGCTTATTTCATCCCATCTGGTGCGGGGGCCGCTGCCAGCTATGCTCGGGCCTCTAGTTTGGGTGCAAAGTCATCTACATTGGTTGGTACCATCACTGCTGGTGCTGGAGTTCTTAACTGTCGCAAAGGTGGTCGTTGCTAGCAATATAAGTCCTCACTTTATTTGATAAAGAGTCGTTTTCTTTCAGTAGTTTCCACTTCCACATATAGAATATATATATACGTATATCCACATATGCCATTATATCATCTCACTTGGCAAGTGAACATTTTACACATATGGTTTCGATCATTTTCTTCGATATTATTGTCTTCCGATCTCATTATTTTCTTCCGTTTTGTTGTGCAACCTCGACCATGTTCCATTGAAAGTAAAATGAAAATTATATACTGTCGTTTTCATGGAGCAAGGTGCGAAGTGTTGTTCATCCCTTTTTATTTCCTCTCGAGTCTCGACCTAATGATCTAATGATCAATCTTCTACTTGTTCTTGTTTACGTGTCATTTGCATTACAGGATCGGAATGTTTTTTCTTTCCGGTTTCTATTGTCTTTTGCAATTTTAGTTTCTTGAGTCATATGTAATGTGAATGTCAAAAGTACTTGAACCATCAAATTGAATGGAAAAGTAATGCTTTATGGTTTACTTTGTGCACTTCCTTTATGCTATTTTGTTAATGGTGCTATCTTTTAGCTTTTGTGTTTATAGATGTTCGTAGTTATTGGAATCCAAGTACTTGTACTGTTTGTGGTTTCTTGATATTCTTTTGAGCTTGAATTTTATAAAAGGGATATTTATATTTAATCTGTATGAAAAGCGCAAAATAATAAATTGGGATGAATATATATTTTTAAGTTTGATCAAAGTTTTTAAGTTCTAAGTATCTAAGTTTAAGTAAAGTGAATAATATATATAGCTCCATTTAATAAATTATGCAATTTTTCCAAACCAAAAAGTTAAAAGCCAATTTCAAATACAACTTAAATTTTCACCCACAAAATATTAAATAAATAGTCAAAATAAGTTACAAAGAGTTTCTAATAAACAAGATATATAAATAACCATAAACTAGCATCAGACGCACAGCAGCGGGTAAAGATTTTACATGTTGATGTTGAAAGACAAATATTTAATAATACTTGAATGAAAAAATAAATGTTATATCTTTAATGAAAGTGATTTCTTATAGTAGTTTAAATTATTATAATTGTAAATTTAAAAATGTGATATAAAAGAAGAAAGAAAAAATGGATTATGTGAGATATGACATTAATTAAATGATTTATATATTTAATAAGTGGACGGAAAAAATAATAATTTTTGATATCCGCTTTTAAAGATTAAGAAAGAGAATGTGAAACCCTTTATAAAGGTTTTAGATATAAAATACTCCATATCACTCTTTGAGTTTTAAGTTAACGAAAATATACATATAACGCTAACTAAACAACTCGCAATCACAAAACTTGTAAACCAGACTAATAAACATCATAAATCGAAGAACCAATGACCCTGAGAGGTATTTAAATGCATGGGCACCTTCAAAATTCAAAATAGGGTCATATGGGTTTTGCATCTACAATCAATTGTTTCCAGAGCATACTTGTACCAATGATCGAAAATGGTAACTATACCTGCTGATACAAAAACACTACTCCATATCATGTATAAGTGTAGCAACCATATTGCAGTATTGCACCTTGTGACCAGCCTTAAAAAGACCGTGTTTGGCAGAGAGAAAAAGGTGTTTGGTTTTATATGGTAATCAAGTATACTGGCCACCGTACAATTCACCAATGCACGAGCTCTGTTATCACATGAACATTAACACCTTTTTCTTCCTTGTTTCTCAACACCAGACCTACTATACACAACCCCTATCTATGCTTGGGGAGAAGAGAGGTGTCCAATTTTTTACTTTTGACCTATAAAACCAACCGTGATTAAATACGAATTCGATTTGATTTCACAAATTACTCCCACACTTTTTTAAGTGTATTATCTTTTAAAATGTGTGTAATTTGAGAAATATACAATTATTTCGGTGTTATCCAATCGAAACTTATATTTCTCACTCAGAGTTTCGATTTCTCACTCAACAGCCTTTTTATTGGTTGGAGTATGAAAATGAAAACTTATTTAATATATTCTATAGCAACAATGTAACTATAAATTGAGACGTAAAGAGTACAACCGGTACCTATCACATAAGTCTTGATACCTTAGTTTAGTAGTGGTTTTCAATTTTCATCTTAAAACGTCACTTTTATCATACTAACATTCATCGGCTTTGTTTTACATGTGCTTTTAGGGGCAAGTTAAGAAGTGACAAATGCACTTAACATTTAACTGCTTATGATTAATTTCAATATCATAAACGGAAATTAAAAAAGTACTTTTTTTTCAGTTATAAAAAAATTATCCAAATTTTTCTTTGCAAATTTGCCCCCTCTCCCCTTTAGCAAACCGTAAATTTATGGTTTGCGGATTGTCTATGAACGAGATTTGCGGATGGCGTGCATGAGATTGTGGCCGAGAAATCAAGCCACTATTCTGGAAACGCAAGCCGCAAGTCGCAAAACGGCTTGCATGTTCGGGATCGTGGCTTGATTTATCGGCCGTAATCTCGTGTACGCCATCTGCAAAACCTGTTCGCACGCAATCTATAAATTTGCAGCTTGCTAACCGGAAGGGGGAGGAATTTTAACTTTTTTTGGGGACAAATTTTTTATAACTTGAGAAAATAGTATTTTTTTAATTTCCTTATTATATATAGAAAATTTGTGGTTAGAAAATTTTCTTTTCATTGATGTAACATGGAATTGAAAGTATCATAGAGTTGGTACTTTTAGTCTTAAGTGAGTTTTTAAATACTTGTGATTTATCGTATTTACAAGTAATAAATATTTATTGTAGTGAATATAGGTTTCGCATGATTTTTATAATTTTATCTTCTCACTTTATAATCAATCTATTGAGAAATTTTTGATTGTGACTTGTTATTCTATTGGATACAATAAATTGAATTGTGATTAATACGTAGGATTGTTTTTAAATCATATTAAGGGAAATCTTGTGTGGTTTTAACTTTTATGAAAGTATGGCTATCAATTACACTATAATGTTATTTGAATTAGCAATAGGTGATTAGTAACTATTGGTGTTTAGAGACATCTTGTACTAAGAAAGGTTAACTACTCAATGGGTTTTTGTGAAAACAAGCTAATTGGTTTCGTCAATTTCATATAATTGGCCGAGTTTCATACTTAATTTATACATTCAAGTTTAGGGGAATACATCTAAATAAACATAGTTCTTACCAATGTAGGATCACTATTGATATTGCTTATTCTATATACATTTTCAGTTGCAATATCAGTCCTAATTATTTATCATCTAAGTTAATTTCCTAAAATTTTGATACTTAATTAGTTTGAAAGTGAATTTTAGGTGTTATTGTTGAAGAAATAGAGAAAGAAGCTTAAATGGTGAATTTTTTGGAAATATATATAAAAGCTGGTCAATTTGCTCATTTTACCTGGATGGAAGCAGTTCTACCTAGTGAGTACCTTAGCCCGCAGTTTTAGTGAAATAGGAGTTTCAACCCTAAAGGGGGTGAAACATTATTTTGGTGACGGTTTTGGGTGATAAAGGGAGAATTCCAAGAGCTTGTTCATCATCTTTTCATCATTCTAACATAAGGATTCAAGATCACATTATCTACGAACATTATTGCAATTGGTTTGATCATATTTTTGAATAGAATTATGTCTTTCCTTTGTTTAATTGAGTTTTGGATGATTGATACCCATACAATGTGCTAATCTCTTAGTGTTCACTTGGATGATGTAAATCCTAGTAAGGATTGTTAATCTATTGAACTAAACTATTGTTAATCACTTTGATTTATGATCAATTGAAGAACCATGATCATTTGAGTCTAGTCAATTGTTCTTACCAGTGAGTTATTTACTTGTTACCGACCGTTAATTATTATTATAATTCATGCTTGATTGTTTGACACAATTGAATCACTAAGATAATTGATAAATATATTAATTAGTTTAAGAATATTGACTAACGCTTAATGATTGTGAAGTTGTATGTGGGACACTAGTATGGCTTAGTTTTATGACAATGAAATTTTAAATTGATTTGTAATTCAATAGTGATAATTGGTGAACTGGTTAGGTTGATATTAGTTACAACAGTTAGGTTGAATTCTATAACCGGTAGGCTATAATACTCAACAAGGATTTGTGGTGTCACTAATTGAAGCAATAGTTGTAACTGGTTTAAATAAACAATCTATGAACTAGGGGGAACGAATCCAAATGAATACCTTTAATTCAACTGTTATTTGCATTAGTTATTTTCGATCTTACTAGTTGTCTACTTTTCTAAATTACCCTGCAACACGAGTTGCAAAACAATCAATTATAAAACCCCCTTTTTAGATTAATCATTAGTAATTAATTCTTAAACAACATTGTTCCCTGAGGATAAGATATTCAGAATAATGTTAAATATCTACTATACGATTAGGTCAAGTTGCCTATTTGTATAATAGTAATTGATAGTATTTATAACACCCCTCAATTTACCTCAGGGTTAAATTTGTCATTAGACTCGGAAGCGATGGATAAAGATAATTATATATATATATATATATATATATTACAAAAAGGGCCATAAAATTTTTCGAGAGTATTACAACCTTTAAATATTCCTGAAACAAAACATTTATTGTTGTAATTTGAAATCTACATACATGGTAACTAACAAAACGTCAATAAATATTTATCAGAGTTATGGCACGTGTCAAACATTCCTTCCAAGCCATCTTCCTGCCCAACCCACAAACTTATATATAACTTGTAGGAAGAGAAATGGTGGGATTAGCACGAAGCTAAGTGAATGAATGTACTACTAATAATTCAACTTAGCATAACAATCCGTTTACATTAAGCATGTAAAACACATAAACTCAAGAGGATCGGTGGTTACTGAGGAACCCTACAGCCGCGGTGGCCCTCAAGTAACGCTTATCGCAATCTGTATAGGCCCATACAAGATTTACCGATAACTTGGCACTACAACACTACAACATAGTTTCCAGCGACAACACATGTATCTGGAACCTGTGTTGAACACAATAGCTACCAAGTCCAATAACAATTGACCTCTGAACAACACAGATGCCCGAAGGCCACGTATGCATAACAAGCAGATACACAATCATAAATCAGACTAGACAGTCTATCAATATCTACGTTACTTGTTGTAACCACAGCGTTACAACTATGTCAAATCATGAGTTGCAGATCCACTCACCTGACTTGTCTCAGCCCACACTCAGAGATCTTATATTACTGAGTCTTCTGCTGATCTGAGAATACAATAATTTAGAAGTTAGTAACTCTTTCCATGATCGTATAACATATTTCATTACTTAGTATCAAAATGGTAAACAATCACCAAGTTGCAATTATCGGATATAATCGCTCTACAACTATCAATTTATATCAAGTTATAACAATTCGTTTGTTTAATTATTTATTCAATTAACAAATTTCGAAACATTATTATAACCTATTAATCCAAGCGGGTGATCCTTGTAATCTAGAATCTGTTAATAAGAGTCCGATCCGCAGTTAATAAGAATCTGTTAAATTTTGGTCTCTAAAAGTATAACCTTTTACTTATGCACTTTTAAAATTTGCAAAACTCAACTCGCAGATCTCAACTCGCAGGCCAATCTCAACTCGCAAGATGAACTGTTGCTACCCAAAACCGAACCAATTCACTCACAAACACAAAACTCAGTTTCCTATCAACCTAACCAGCTTTCTAACCTTTCTAATACATCAAGTAACATCATTTAACATCTTTAAACATCAATTTACACACCATTTCAAGAATTTGACCAATTTCAAGTTTATACCATAAATAGAAAAAATGCTTACAATTAGAATAGAAAC
This sequence comes from Logfia minima, assembly GCA_963921325.1. Classification (NCBI taxonomy): domain Eukaryota; kingdom Viridiplantae; phylum Streptophyta; class Magnoliopsida; order Asterales; family Asteraceae; genus Logfia; species Logfia minima. The sequence goes on along the minus strand of OY992763.1, from coordinate 38,143,434 downwards.
AAGATGAAGATGATAACAAGGATTTACAGCAGGTTAAAACACAACTCACTTGATGTTAAATTCGTGATTTTGGAAGGAAGCTTGTAAGAGAAATGAAGAAAAGTTGGTTTGGTGAGAAAATGAGATGAAAAAGATGAGTTAGGTGATTTATGTCTCCAACCAACTCAAAGACTTGTTAATTTTAATCCTCTGTTTGGTTTATGGTCTGGAACCTGAAAACCGTTTTGCGAAACGAGTTATTTTATTTTACCACCAACTATTTTAATTTAACTATCAATGTTTTGCCTGCCACAATTAACTATTCGACCTATATATAATTTTCCTGTCTAATGAACACATTAATAAAATCATAATATATATAAAAGTCATAATTAAGTATAAATTAAGAAATTACCAAATTACCCCTAGGCCATAAGAGTGGGTGTTACAGTATTTCTTATATTTTTAAAAGTATAGATTTACACATCAACTACTATCTTTATTTGCATTATTTACTTTTTATTGAAAACACATTGACTGTTTGTCGTTAAAAAGTATATGTATCCAATCATTTACTTGTTTTCAATAAACGTTTAATTATTAGCTCAATCAATTCTCGAAGTATACACATATTATCTTTGTGGGAACAAAACTCAAATTTATCAAAGCTATATTATTATTCGATTAGATATATTTGACTATTTTATATTAGTCCGTTTCTTTAATATTTCTAAGTTAGATTTTTAACCAAGAAACAATTTGAAAAATTGAAATTAATTAAAAAATATTCAGTCTCTTAAGCGGCCGTTCACGTCAGGAATCAAAGTTGTTGATGTAGTTGCTATTCTTTCTTTTTTTCGTCTCGATTGGGTTGGTGTTCCGAGTTATCTAACTCAACTCCTAGTTCTAGTAGTACAAGCTTCGTGACGTACACAGTTCAACCTATATTATACTACCATTCACCTATTAAATAACCTTTGATAATCATGAGGGTAGTCTTTTTTCTTTTAATTTCATACGTATTGAAGTTCTAACATTTGAATTACGCACCAGATAGCTAAATATCATAAATACCATAAATATAAAAAAATAAAAATAAATTAAGTTGAGCAACATGACAAGGTGGGCAGGTGGCACGCTGTGGAAGACTGGAAGCGCGAGTCGTGACTTGCATGAAAGTTTCAATTTCGTGACTGAATTTATTATATATATATATATATATATTCCTTACTGAAGTGGAACTAATTAACCACTTCAATAAATTGGGATTGAGAATTGCTTAATTAGTACTGTAAAGAAAGTGGGATAATTTGGACTCAGAAATAAATAAAGTATTTGTTGAAAAATTTAATTGCCTGAAATATAATTAAAAATGTGTCAAATAAAATTATTAATATACATGTGAATTAAATATATTGATAAATATAATAAGAGAGAATCAGAAATTCAAAGACATGTGTTAATATGATTTTATTAATATATTTAATTTATGACAAGATTTAAACTCACAATTTTTTAATTAATGTGTTTATCTGATAGTATTAGATTAGAGATTTTTTTTCATAAAACAGTTAAACATTGAATTACGTGTGATTATTGTAAAAGGGTCACACAAGATTCATTCAAATTATAGTTATAGTTGCCCATCAAAATAACTCTTTGTGTAGTATTAGTATTAGTTTTACGAAAGTCACTAGTTTAATTTAGTCGTTAAAAAAAGATCAGAAGACCTATGTATGATACTTAGATATACTTATGTACATTCATATGATATAAACCATATATATACATTAGATTATTAACCCGTGTCCCATATAGATCGATAAGTTAAAACCTAACCTAATTAACAAGTACCCATGCATGTGTCATACGTATTTAAAATAACATACAATGTGCATCATATATTCTCGATTGATCAATGTGTAGGTTGGTTTGAGTTAAGCTCTTCAACAGGATAATTACAAAACTTGGTGCTACAATCTTGTATCGTTTTGAACAAATCGGAAGAGTTGACTTACAAGTTACACCATCTTAAATATTCACTTCTTTTCATACTCACCTAACTCTGAATCCATGCAACTCAATTCAATACATCACACAACATGCAACATTAATTCCATGCACCTCATTTATTCAACCCCACCATTACAACTGTCCACCACCCTTTTTTCCTCCATAAATAGCCACCTCCACCACCACCTTCATCATCACCTCAAACATATATTCCTTCAAGTCTTTGGGTGTTATTGAGTGAGTGTGTGAGTTAGAGATATAGCTAAAAAGATGGTGAAGTTTTGCTTTGTAGCAATTTGTGTTTGTGCACTTGTTCTTTTGGTGCAAATTAGTAATGCAAGAGAAATACCTAGTGGTACCACCATAAGTGATAAAACTCCGGCAACCGTGGAGGTGGCTACAGCCGCCGCACCAAGTGACGGAGTTGGTGTTAAAGATGAGAAGAATTTCATTGCATATGGTGGTATGGGTGGTTTTGCTGGTGTAGGTGGATACGCAGGTGTTCTTCCAGCACTTGGTGGTGTTGGTGGACTAGGTGGTGCTAGTGGGCTTGGTGGTGCAAGTGGGCTCGGTGGGCTAGGTGGGCTTGGTGGTGCAAGTGGTATTGGTGGTGGTATTGGTGGTGCTAGTGGTGTTGGACTTGGTGGTGTTGGTGGCGGTGTTGGTGCAGTGAAAGGTGGTGGTATTGGTGGTGGTATCATAGTTCCTTAATTGGTTATATTAAGAATTTACGGTTATTGGATGTCTTGTTTTTTTTTTCTTACTATAATTTCGTAGCTAGCTAGTACGATGTCATGCTTTTGTCATTTTGGTCGTTTCATTAATATTAGGTGGTCGTTTTAGGGTTAAGTACGTGGTGATGGAGTTGTAACTTTGGCTTGTACTTCTTATGGTATTCCAATATTTGATGTCTCTTACTCTTTTGATTAATTAATACATGCATGCATCTATCTCTATTACTTCGTTATGAAAACATGTCAAGTATGTGTCGATCTTCTTTGCTTTATTTAACAAATCATGTTGGTGCATCCTGTCACATAATGGAACCAACTTAGTTTTGTATAGTTAGTTTTACTAACTAGTCTATTTAATAAAATGTGATATTACAGATCAAGAACTTCAATCAATATACTCTTCTGAATTTCTCATTATATGATTTTAGTATAACTTACAAGATAACAATAGCACGTAACAAAATTTTGGTACAAATTTGGTACCGATCAATCGATAACATTAAACCAAAATTAAAAAATCTAAATATTAGAACGTTTAATCTCATTCTAAGTGCATGCATGACTATTTGATACTACTTTCTTTAGTCAAATGATCATTAATTATTAATTACAACAATAAGAGACACAATAGTTTTCGTTTACAAAAATATAGTTCCCTGTATATAATCACTTAGCTAGCCAAAGTTTCATTACATTTATTTGCGTCATGAAATTATGAATCTTGCGTCCTCAAATATGTTTAACACTAGACTTATTTTGTTAGATCTTGATGTCCATGAATCGAGTTTTGAAAGTTCAAGTCAATCAACCATACAGTTTTTTATCTGAATCACAAAGTTATTTAACGTTCAAGAAAATATCTAAATAACATGGTCCGGTTTCACTCAAATCCAAACCCTCAAGGCTCCAAAACTTTCTTATTCTTAGTAGTTAATATGCATAAATGTACACAATGAGGTGTTCAATTTGGTGGTAAATGCCTTACAAGTGGTTAATTACTATCTAGATGGTTAATTATAATTAACCATCCATTAACAGGCGGTTAATGATGGCTGATGATACGTATATTCACAGACTCGGATTGCAGGTCTTGATTACCAGGTTACGGGTCATGATCACCAAACACCTAGACTTTTTTATGTTAGTACCATTCAAGAGAGAAAAGATGAAAGGATATGTTGTCTCGAGTGGCGATTACTTGTTTGGTAACTCGCATTACATTAGTGTGCAATCGGTTTTACGACACATCTCCGGAACGGAGTCGAGCAACTTCCTTTTAGAGGGTTGTGAGAATGTTAGTCTCATATTACACTTATGCCATGATAAGTGTAGATTGTGTTTATGTTCATAAGCAATGAACAGAGATGTGTTCTTCTAGTAGGAAATAGATGAGGAGGTTGGAGCCTCAAGTAAAGAGTTAAAAGAGAGTATTGCACTATCTAAAGAATAGATGTAATTGGTATGTGTTTGAAGTGATCGGCTGATGCCTTTTTATAAACTACACATAATACAAAATACCACCCCGAGTTGTAATGAAGAGCCAATTCTATAGGCAAGTTGTGAATTGGCCCATTTTCTCAAGTTGTCCTTATCTATCTATGATGAATCAGAGTGAAGGGTTGGAGCTTAAAGGAATACGTCATCAGTTACACTATGCCAAGCAAACAGAGGATATAATTTGATTATAATTTAATATAATATAAAGAGAATATATATATGTCAGGTGATTCATGGGTAATTTTGGACAAACATATTTTCTAAATGGGGTAACCCCACAAATAGCTATTGACTACCATGACGGCTACAATTGAGGTAGCCATATAAATGAAGTCATAAAAGAGTTATATGTATTTGAGGATAAGCATGAGATAACAGAACATACAAATTACACACGAGAGACAATTGAGAGACACGAGAGACAATTGGGAAAGCGAGTGAGATCCAGCACTCGTTTTGATCATGCATGTTCAAGGCAAACGGGACAAGTGAAACTTAAGTTGTGATTTGTGAACTATATATGAAAGCCTTCTCTAAAAATACATGTATACTGTATTATCGTCTAATAATATTTGGTTTGTAATCAAGAGTCGGCTTACATGTAACTTATTTAGTCGATTAATAAGATCGTAACTTAACTGATCGTCGTTTATATAGGTTTTGTTGAACAAAAGATCAACACGCAAAGTGTATTTGATACAACTCACTCTCACAGGGGCTCACAAATTGAATATATATAAGTAGAAAATGGACTCACGATTTTTTGCACTGTAAATGTGCTTTTTTTTTGTGCTCATTAATTCACTACAAAACAATGCCTTATATAGGCTTACAAAGAAAGACTAAAAAATAAAGCATAACTCCACTATCTATTCTAACTAACTACCATAACTCCATAATGCTAAAAACTAGGACTACCCATTGGACTAGGTAACAACTAACTCCACTAGCCATATTATTTTGCAAATAAACTAAACATGACAAAATTACTTAGTCAACAAAATCACGTGAAGAATCTGGTGTTGCACTTTTAACACTCCCCTTCAACACCAACTTTTACTTTGTTCACCATGCCAAGATGTTGACAAAAGCTTTCCAACTTGTTACCATCCAAGCCTTTAGTAAACATGTCTGCAACTTGACTTTCTGTTCCAACATGCTCCAGCTTAATTTCTTCCTGCAAAACCTTCTCTCTGATGAAATGATAATGTACTTCAACATGCTTAGTTCTAGCATGAAAAATCGGATTTTCCGCCAAACGTATAGCTGACAAGTTGTCACAATATAACGGGACACCATACTCTATTTCTTGATGCAACTCCTTCAATAACTGCACAATCCAAGTGATTTCTTGAGCTGCCATAGCTGCTGCCCGGTACTCGGCTTCGGTGGTTGATAAAGACACGGTTGGTTGTCTTTTGCTACACCAAGAAATTGCACCAGAACCGAGCAAAAACACATACCCAGTAGTTGAGCGACGGGTATCATGGTCACCTGCATAGTCGGCATCACAGTAGCCAACCAATCTGCAATCTCCACCTTTTTTAAACATGATACCATAACCAAGTGTTCTTTTTATGTATCTGAGAATTCGACGAACCGCTTCCAAATGAGACTTTTTCGGGTTTTGCATATAACGACTCATCACTCCAACTGCAAAAGATATATCTGGCCTAGTTAAAGTTAAGTAAATAAGACTACCCACAAGTTGCCGATACATCGTCGCGTCTTCCAAGTCTTTTCCTTCATGAGCACACATCTTTGTGTGTGGCTCCACTGGTGTTGAAATTGGTTTACTGTTAATCATTCCAAACTTCTTCAGCAAGTCTCGTGAGTATTTTTGTTGATGTAGAAACATTCCTGTTTCAGTATGATCAACTTCTAGACCAAGAAAGTGCTTGAGCTGCCCAAGTTCTTTCATTTGAAAACGAACTGACATGTTTTTCTTTGTTAGAAAAACTTCTTCTTCCTCATCTCCTGTGACAATTAAATCATCTACATACACAAGCACAACAGCTAGCTTTCTTTCTTTAACCTTGACGAATAAACTAGAATCTGCTGATGTCACCGAATAACCGCTAAAAATAAGAAATTCAGCAATCTTACCATACCAAGCACGCGGTGCTTGTTTGAGCCCGTAAAGTGCCTTTCGAAGCTTGCAAACATATTCAGGATGATCTCTACTTCGAAAACCCGTTGGCTGATCCATGTAGATTTCTCGATCTAACTCCCCGTGTAAAAACGCATTTTTCACGTCCATTTGCCACAATTTCCAACCTTTGCTTGCTGCTAATGCTAATAGAACTCGTATGGTTGTAAGCTTTGCAACTGGACTAAACGTTTCGTCATAGTCTAGTCCGTATTGTTGAGAAAAACCCCGAGCTACCAACCGAGCTTTATACCTCTCGATCGAACCATCAGTGCGGTGCTTTAGCTTGTACACCCATTTGCAAGAGATAGGCTTCACATCTTTTGGCTTTGGCATGAGCTCCCATGTCTCGTTTTTCTCAAGTGCCGCAAGTTCTTCTTCCATAGCTTCCCTCCATTTATAATTTTGAAATGCTTCCTCAAATGTTTCTGGTTCCTTTGTCTCTGTTTCCGCTATAGCAACATTTGCATATCTTGGGTTTGGCTTGCGGGTTCTTGCTGATCTTTTGAGAGGAGTTTCTTCTACAGCTTGGGTTGGTTCACCTTCTTCTTCTTCTAGTCTTTGGTACACACCTGTTTGCCAAGAGTTTTGAGCAGTACCATTTCCCGTGTCTTGGTCACCATTTGAGTCTTCAATTTCTTCTGAGATAACCTTGATTTGAGAGTCTTCTAACGTCTTTTTAATGACATCAGAATCTGGTAGTACCTCATTGTTAGAGGACCACCAAGAAGAAGCTTCATCAAACACAACATTTCGAGATGTATGTATTTTCCCAGTTGTTGGGTCACAACAGCGCCATCCTTTTCTTTGAGCATCGTATCCCACAAAAATACACCTAATGGCCTTTTTCTCCATTTTGCTACGTAAATGATCAGGGACAAATACATAACACACACATCCAAATACTCGATAATAACCAACAGAAGGTTTCATATTCCATATTTTTTCAAATGGAGAGATAAAAGATAACCTTTGTTGAGGCAGCCTATTGATCACAAATGTCGCGGTCATCATTGCTTGAGTCCAAAAATGTCCAGGAACATTCTTCGCATGGAGCATACTTCTACATATTTCTGCAAGGTGCCTATTCTTCCTTTCGGACACACCGTTTTGTTGAGGTGTGTTGGCACATGTGTATTGATGACGTATTCTCGCCTCTTCAAGAAAATAAACGAACTCCTTTGAGGTGTATTCTCCTCCGTTATCAGTACGTAACCACCGAACAGTACTACCAATCTCAGCTTCAACTGACCTTTTAAATTCTTTGAATTTTGCAAGTGCATCAGATTTATTTTTCATAAAATAAACCCACACATACCTTGAGAAGTCATCAATAAATGTCACCATATATTTCATTCCTCTAATGGAGGGTTGCTTCACTGGTCCAAACACATCAGAGTGGATTAGCTCCAGTGGTTCCTTAGCTTTGAATTTGGACTCTTCATATGGCAACTGATGTGCTTTCCCGTATTGACAACCTGAGCATATAGTGTCTTTTCTTACTTCAAGTTTCGGAAGTCCTTTCAACATTGACTTCGTCATCATTATGTCTAACTTGGAGTAACTAACATGTCCCAGCCGCATATGCCACAAATCTGCTGTCTCATTTCGTCTTGCTTTATCTACGTATGCGGTTTCTGCCGACATTACATAGACCGACTCTATTCTTTTTCCCATCATCACTGGATCACCGAGAATCTTTACCTTCTCATAGACTTCTACATCTTCTGGACCAAACAGAACAAAATGGCCAGAAGATGTTAGTTGTGGAACCGAGAGAAGATTTTTTTTCATGCCCGGAACATGGTAAACATCTTTCAGCGACACCTCGGTATCTTTGTACATGGAAGAGACGACAGTATTACCAACATGTGCTATAGGTAATTTTGAGTTGTTTGCTGTCACAACAACTCGATTTCCCATGTACTTTGATACGCTCTTCAACTTCTCTTTATCACCGGTCATATGGTTTGAACAACCCGAGTCAACAATCCAGTCATTCTCATAGTTAACTGTTGAGGCTGTAAGTGCTAACTCTTCTTCCTCTGCAATGAATAGTGCCTCTGCATCCCATTCGTCTTCATTCTTTGAAGTGGCCGTGTTGCTCTCCACCGACTTCTTTGACCAATAATCCCTTGCGAAATGCCCTTTTCCTCCACAATTGTAGCATTTTGGTGGAGACTTTTTACCACCAAAACGATTCTTTGAGCCTCCCACTACACGAGAGCTTCTTGCACCTTCATGACCTTTTGCTTTGTCATCATTCTTTTTCGGTCCACCTTCAATATACTGCTTTGAATTCCGCCTGCCTTTAGTGGCATAGAGTGCCTCTTCATCGTTCTTTAGCGAGACTCCTCCCATTTGCTTAGCTAATGCTTCCTGACCTGCTAGCAAATTTTCGAACTCAACAAGTGATGGTTGGGTCTGCCATCCTTGTATTGCAGCAACAAAACTCCTATATTCTGACTTCAAACCATGGATGATTATTCGCTTCATCCTGGTTTCACCAATTGGAGCCTCTGGATCTAACTCAGAAATTTCTCGACATATCGACTTCACTTTGTGAAAGTATTGTGAAACCGCCATATCTCGTTGTAACACTGATAATAACTCACTCTCTAAGAGTTGGAGTTTTGTGTCATTCTTCTTCGAGAACAACTTGGCAAATGCATCCCAAGCTTCTTTCGGTGTTTTCACATCCCGGATATGCTCAAGTATATCTTCTTCAACTGTTGTCTTCAAAGCGAACATTGCTTTACCCGCTTTTATCTTCCACTTTCGTAGCACCCCGTTAGCATCTTCAGTTTCTGGTTGTATGACTTCGATTCCATTCACGACCTCCCACAAGTCCTGGCCTTGCATGTAAGACATCATACAAGTAGACCAAGAATTATAGTTTTGGTTGTTAAGTTTCTTGATTCCACCAATTACTTGAAGATCACCCATCGTAGCAATAGAAGATTTAGAAAAGAATTGCTTACGACCAAGCTCTGATACCAGATTGTTGAACAAAAGATCAACACGCAAAGTGTATTTGATACAACTCACTCTCACAGGGGCTCACAAATTGAATATATATAAGTAGAAAATGGACTCACGATTTTTTGCACTGTAAATGTGCTTTTTTTTTGTGCTCATTAATTCACTACAAAACAATGCCTTATATAGGCTTACAAAGAAAGACTAAAAAATAAAGCATAACTCCACTATCTATTCTAACTAACTACCATAACTCCATAATGCTAAAAACTAGGACTACCCATTGGACTAGGTAACAACTAACTCCACTAGCCATATTATTTTGCAAATAAACTAAACATGACAAAATTACTTAGTCAACAAAATCACGTGAAGAATCTGGTGTTGCACTTTTAACAGGTTTCACCCTCCTTTTTATCAAGGATTTTTATGTCAAAATGTAGATTAAGGGGGTCTATTTTGTCATTAACCAATAGTCAAAGTGCGTCAATGCATTTCATCTTTATCCGTGGGTATAACTGCAATAACTAAATTCCACAAGGGAAAAAAACAACACAAATTCAAACTTCCAGTTACAAATTTGCAAACCATGAATTCCGAGCTCCAGCAAAATAATACAGGCGGGAAAAATAAATAAATAAAATAATAAGTCAAGCGACAGTAGTCGGAAATAGCGAAAATGAAGAGAAAGCTGTCATCGGAAAACGAGCTCCAGAGCTTACTTGACGCCGTTAAAGCTTCAGATGTAACCTTCTTTTAACTTCAATTGTTAATTTCTAACTTAACATTTCGCCCTAATTTGATTTATTTATGTTACTTATTTGGTGAGGTTTTGTTGTTTTTAATTTTTATCCAATGATTTATTATTGATAGATACAACCGGTTACCAGAAATGACACTATATTTACTTCATTTCTGTAATTACTAATTACATGTGCTGGATAAAATTTGTTGATAAAAACCTAGAGACGATTATTTAAATATATGTTAGGGTTAACTGTTGGCGTGTTTTTACCTATAAAACTGCTCTTGTGCTAAACAATATTATCTTGTATACTGTGTAATGCAGAAATAGTAGTTGTATTTTGTGATCTTACTTTTAAGTTGGGCGTTTAATTCTGCAGGTGGTCGAGAGCCGTACTCAACTGATTTCTGAACTTGGGGAGTTAGATGTTACTGATGAAAATGAACGGGCGTCTATTCTGGAATGTCTAACAGTATCCTGCTCACTCTATCGTTTGCTTATCTTTTTTTTTTTTTTTGAATTTTACTGTTCGTGCATTGATAACAATATATGATTGACTTTGTTCAGTTATTTATCATATTGTCTTTACTATGTGTTTCTATTTGTCAAATAATATCTGGAGACAATGCTTACATGTAAAGCCTGTATCATGACTTGAATCAACACTACCATGTTCCGCGAATAACTATTAGGTGGGGGCATCTTTGCCACCAAATAAGCAGAAGGTCAGGGGTTCAAGCCCTGACACCCCCATAGCCACAACCGCTGAGTGAGTCATGTATGCCTCACATTATGGATAGGCAGCCAATTGTGGGCCGGTTAGAGTTGCCGGTTATCAACTTTTTTTGCCACCAAATAACTATTAGGTATTGAATCTCATCAAGAAATATAGAAATAGGCTGTTTGTATGGTTGAGTGCTTGATAGATTGGAATGTTTGTTTTCAAACATGTTACCAGTTTTGAAAAACTATATCGTGGAAGTATTCTGTTCTCCAATGAGATTAAATGCTGTTTTATTGCTAGTATTGAGGTCTTGTAATTCAAAGAACATTCCAACTGATTAATATATATTTAGACCTAATTTGCGAGTAAATATGTGCGTATAGTTAGCATTCGTCTCTCGATTGAATAACTTTTGATTGTAATTGTACAATTATTCATGGTAGCTTCACCATGTAAGATGTATTCTCTTTACAACTGTCATATGTTTGCCACCAAACCCCCCATGTAAATAAATTGCCTTACATACATCCTATCTCTATGCTATTTTTCTGGGATCACCAAACCCCCCATGTAAATAAATTGCCCTGCCTTTTATGATTGTAGACATTATTAACCCTAAGAATCTTCTCTTGCTTTCACTACCTGCCCTGTTTTCCTTAACTCGAGCAACAATTCCAACAAGAACGATTGTTGAACTTCCGTAGTTCCTTATTCAATGCTCTGCCTTTTTGTATTGTCACCTTAACATTAGATAGACATTCTGGGAAGACTTCACGTGTCTGGAAATATCCCAGTGTATGTTAAATAAGACTATATTGCAAGTGGCTACAACTTACCTAGAATCGGATATATCCAAATGCCTTGGTCAATTGCTTGCTTTAGGAACTGAGGTACAAAGTTCTTTGCTCGTGTAGTTAATTCTTGGACCAATTGATCTGTTCACTGTACTGACTAAGTTGTTTATCCAATTTATTCAAGGCAAGCATATGGTGTAGAAAACACATGAAGATGACACTTATGTCCACAGAAGGTTCTCAAGATGAAGAACATTATGGTCTCTTTTTCCAGGTACATTATATAATTTATGTGCAACGTCAATATTCTCTTGCCACTCCAAAATTTTCTTGCTTGTTAAATTCCTTGTTTTCTACTGGCCGCAATATGAACATGATGAGCCAAATTCATTCTTAGTTATTTATAATGTTTGATCTTAACCTAGGTAACATCATTTCCCTTGTCTTAATGCTATTAAAGTTCCATGAAGAAACTGACTTTTATTTTCAGGTGCTCTTGGATATGTTAAGCCATTCGGCTGCTGTTATATCAACTTTGGCAAGGCATCCGGTTTCAACAGGGAAGGAGTTAATGTCCATAATTGAAATATCCATATTGGAACTTTTATCTCTGACAAAAGATTCAATATTAGAGGCTCAGGTGACCACTTTCCCATACCTTACAATTATTCTCCAAGTGACATTCTTCTTATTAAGATGTTATAATGCAAGTATGATGATGGTGGTGGTGGTGGTGGTGGGGTGTGTGAGTGTGTGTGTGTGTGAGAGAGAGAGAGAGAGAGAGAGAGAGAGAAAGTGATTGCTGAAACCTTTTGTTTTAGGAAGCAGGGGTGCTTCCCTTGTGGCATTGACAATACGCCGTGTCGACATCATGTCACCCTCTTTTTCTTTACAGTGCTGACTAATATGGCCATACTAAGCAAAATCAACAACATAATGAGATTTAAGTTAATATGTATATATTTTGCATGGCTGTGTTTTTATCTTTTACTAACAATGCATTTGAATTGTACATACGTGTACACATATAAACACTCTCACACATACTTAGATTTTTTGAAATCTTGAATCTGAGTATCTATTATCACACACCTATATGCCCCATACTCATAACCTTCCAGCACAGTTTTTGTTGTAGAATTAAATTAGTTATTAAGGAAGGTTAGCTTATAAACCATTGTGTCATACGGATGTCAATCTTTCCTCCTATGAACCAGATCTTTCACTTCAATTCAAGATTCTTAGGCTTTCAATGATTAAACTGTTGTTGAAATGCATGTTAATTTTGTTCTTTCACCATTGTGGCAGAGAATTCAAACATTTGGTTCAGAAGTACTAAAAGCATCACAAGTGGTCCTTGATGCTGTTATATGTCTATGCAAAGCATATTGCAACAATTTGAAGTTGGATAATGATGCTAGAACTGAAAAGGATGTAGACAGTGAAGTAAAAGAGTCAAATGATGTGACTCACGTTATCAATATAACAAAGTGTACTGTCGAAAATTTGGTTGATCTGGGCATCCTTGCTGCTAATGCTGGCGGAAATCTTGTCACAGTATTAAATTTGTCCTGGAAAGGAGTTGTTACATTGCTACAGCTATGCAAGAGGGATCTGGCAGTAAAGATAAACATATCAGAGATTATCTTGTCACTTTTATCATTGGCCAAAGGATCTCTGAGTTGTGCAAGTCAAATGTGGTCAACATTGATGGAGCCAGTCTCTGTGGCTGAAGCTAAAAGAATATTCATTCCAGTTAAGTTTTACTTAATTAATGCTGCAAGAATAGTCTCCCATTACCCATCTCAAGCTTTTTTAATTTTCAAAGATATAACACTCTGCATCCTTACAATCTTAACCTTTCGGATCCTTTTGGGTAAAGAAGAGGTCCTTAAATCTGCGAGTGAAGCTCTGGCAGAACTTCTTGAGCCAACTTCAGTTCATCTACTCAATTCCTTGTTAAATTCAGCTCAGTTGGAACATGAGCATAAATGCCAAATTCTTGATTGGTTATTTAGTGATATTAACATGTCAAGTTTAGTCCCCGGTGATGACAAATCAACAAATGCGATCTTTTCCTTGACCTGTGCTTCAATGCATGGGTCAAAGTTACTGTTACTTGGTCAAGTTGCGTTATTTGTTAATCTTCTGAGAAGTGGTCCTGATCTGGAAGATGATGTGAAACTTGAGATTGCTAAAAAGCTGGAATGGCTTTTGAATATTTTAATCGATGAAGATGTATATTCATCTATTCTTTCTTTGCCAGTGCCTCTATTACATGGTTCTGGTCATCAGAATATGTTTTGTTCTATTATACACGCAATGAAGACCTTTATGCTTGTAGTTTCTCCGACTCTAGTTTGGGTAGAAGTAGAGTCATTTTTGCTTGAAAATTTCTTCCATCCACACCATCTTTGTTGGGAGATTATTATGCAACTTTGGTGCTTTATGGTTCGCCATGCCGAGTCAGACATGGGGAATGAGATCATCGATAAACTGTGTACCTTATTGAAAGCCACAGCTTCTTGGGAATCGGTTCTGAATGCCAGTAGTGTTCTCCGTAAACTTGCTAGATCAATCTGCATGCTCGTTAGGCACGGTTCACAATCCATGGCAGATAGCGTTTTCAACTTCATCATCAATAGTAATGTATCCAAGTCATCATCTGCTATGTATATAGCATTGTTGATGGAGGGTTTCCCGTTGAATATTCTTTCTGATAAGGTCAGAAGTGTTGCTAAACAAAGATTAATTACAGAATATTTTTGCTTCCTGGATGTATTTGATGATGACTCATCAAGGCAAAGTGGAAATGGAATGTTTGGTGCACCGGTTTTTGCCTTGTCTGCCGCTCTGGAGTCTCTGTGAGTAACATTACATTCTAACCTGTTTCTATTTGGAGTAAACTTTATCTTACATTATATGGTCTAATTGCAACTTCTCTCAAAATTGCATTCTGGAAAATATAGGTACAATTTAATAAAATTTTCTACTTTCAATAATTGGTAAACTTGACGCCTATATATTTGTCTTAGATGGAAACGGCCATTTTCGGCAACACACATTGACCATAGAAATTTTGAAAGATTGTTCCCTTTAACTAGAAAACAGTTGAAAGTTCGTGACCCTATTTATTTTAATTTCTTGCTTTTTACCTTGATTAAGAACTTTTTTTTATCTTTTCACGAGTGAGAAAATAATGTCATCTAATATTTGAGGAATGTTGGTTACCTTCTGTTGCAGATAGCCCTTTATTTATTACTCTGTAACTCTTGATTACCTTTTGATTAATATTTCCTCGCTCCCGTGTTCTGTAGTCAGGTAAGCATATCAGACACAGAGCTGAAAACAATAAAGCTATTAATTGCCATCATCCACAAATACAACACAACTGGTGAAAATTCTAAGGCCCAATATCATAAGCTTCTTGCTGAAACTTTGGGGATCATCTCGACCATGAAGCATTTTTATACATCTGATGAAATGGAAAGAGTTATTTTGGCGCTTCAAAATCTTTTTATCTCAAATTCTGCCGCCAAGGATGCTGGATTATCGAAATGCAAACCAAATCTAGCTGCTTTTGTGGCGGGACTTGGCCACATCGAATTTGAAGAAACTGATAATAATTCGAAGGTTTCAGCTTCATGGCAGTTGTTTCACATGTTATTGAAAGAACGACACTGGGCTTTAGCTCATCTGGCGATGACAGCATTTGGGTATTTTTCTGCACGTACTAGTTGCAATGAGTTGTGGAGGTTTGTACCACAAGATGCAGCACTGTCATTTGATTTGGTGTCAGGAGTTGATGTAGATGAGGACAGATTTATGTCCGAGTTTAAGGTATTCTTTGAAAAGGAAGCAGCTAATGTCAAAACTACCCCTGGTGCAAACGAGCTTGCACTGCTCTTCAAAGAAGGTCTAATGCTAAAAGAAATGGTCCAAAAGATGATAACGATTGATAATGATGTCATGGAGATCGATGATACAAGACAAACCAATAAGAGGAGAAAAATTCCAGATGGAATAAGTGAAGGAGTTTTATTGTTGCAGAATGGCTTGAGGGTAATTGCTAATGGGATTACTTTATGGAAGCAAAGTCAATTAGATTATTCCAATCTTCATGGTGAGTTCTTGACCCACTTTTCCCAACTTGAAGATGCGGTCGGACACATGGCTGCAAGCATTTCTCAAACCGAGTAAGTTTCTATCTCCCCTTGCTTAAAAGCTTATAATGATTTGCTTAACGATTTCACGAGACTTAATGTATAGTGCCAATTACAGCAAATTATAAAAAGTGATTATTATTTGTCATCTAGTTTCTTTACTATTTGACTTATGTTTCTTGTTTTGGTAAGCGCTCATAGAACTTGAAACATATCAAACACACACACACCAGGTAAATGAACACTAAACTTGGAAACCATAGTTAGAAAGTTTCTCGTATGAAAACTATAGCTTTTATACCGTGATGGTTTATGATTGAACTTGAAGTATTGCCATGGGAAGGCAAGTTTTAACTTTCAAGTAGAGATGCACAAACGCACCTGGATTCGATCTAACTTGACCTGAAAAGGCCCGGTCGTAGGCCCAATTGAACCTGGAAGTTACATATGCGTCCCTTTTATTTGTCTGGAAGGACTTGTTAGTCCCGGGCCGCTTTAGGACTGGTTTCATATATGCGACATGCCATTATGTAGGGTAAGACTTATGGTGGTTACTAACCTACTACTAAGTTCGGACATCGTACCATGGGAGATGAGGAAGACTTTGTTTTTGCTTTAGATGAAACTCTTCGGAAATACTTGTGACGAATAATAAGTCTACTTAATAGTAGGAGCTCATTTCTTTGCAAATAAATGGCAGCTAGGCTCGGATGATGGTTCTCAAAGCCACATAAATGCCCATACATATGGTTTGTGGCAGTACTAGTTTCGTCCTCTTAGGTAAACGGATGTGGGGCTGGCAATTTCCGACACCCGAAACCCGACACGATTATAAGTAGGTTTGGGTCGCGGTTTTTGACCCGCTAACCCGACAACCTGATGTTTTTTTTTGCGTCAGGCTCGGATCACCCAATGGATTTTCGGGTTGGCCCGTATAAAGGTAATTGAAATTTTTAATTTTAGTATTTAATGATTTTTTGCTAATGAATCTAAATGGATGTAATAGGTATTATGATTATTTTTACAAATTTATAAGCATATTTATGTTTATTAATGATTAGGTATCATTTTTGAAAAGATTGACCCACGTGACCCGTATGACCCGAAAACGAACCGAAAACTTGCTGACTAGATTAAAAATTGGGTTACTTGGGTTGAGTTTGGGTCAGCGGGTTTTGGATTGGGTTGAAATACTCCATCCGATTTAAAAATCAGGTTAGGTTCGGGTTGACCACTTTTGACCTACCAACCCGAATTGCCACCCCTAAATGGATGGGTTGGATCCGGTTAGAGTTCTTGATGCCTGCTCAAATGTGTGTTGGGAGAAATAGCTGGTCAAATATATAAATGGGTCATAAGTTATAACATTACGGGTTGGGCAATGAAATTAGTTTTTAATTATTTATCATACGCTAATTGAGATTTTTATGTGGCATCTTGTTACCTTAGGTTTTCTTTAATCAATGAAATTTATGTGAGACACGTTAAATTAGATTATATCTTATATATATAAAAGGTAACATTTAATGTAGTCATGGTCCTCACTATTGTATTTCGAGTGTGATGTATCTGTAGTTAGTGGGGGCCAAGGTTAACCGATGACCTTGACTGTTAATTTGTTATACATTTGGTCAGTTGGTGTACGGATAGAAAAAGCACCTGCCAGTCATGACTCACGGTTGATGTTTAACTAGACCAATAAGAGAATATACTCTGATGGTGTGTATAACTGTATATCTTTCATATAGCATGATAAAAATCAAACTATCGTTTATATATTATTGGGTGTCAAAAGTGCATCCCCTCCTTCTTTCAGCACGGGTTACATAAGGCATATTATTTCTCTTTTTAAAATTAAAAAATAAAATTCTGAACTGTTTACTGAGATAAATATGTTTAATTTGAATAGGGAATAAAGATGCATTAATGAATCATATGTTTGTGTTTTCATATTTTTATTAATTAGTTATAATTATATTATTTTGAAAAATAAACAATAAATCTTTTAAAAATGGATCAATAGTTAACATTCGTACACATATAAAAATAAACTTGTCCTCTAAAAGTTTGGTTTGACCCTAAAATATAAGTTGAAACACAATTAATTTCAAGAAAAATAAAACGCATGATATTAACTTGTCATAAGCTTCAATAAATTGTGTTTTGCATACCTATATTATTTGAACCTCCAAAATGACGCGTGTGATCATACAATTTCCAATCTTATTGTTATCTCCAACTATAACCTATCATATTCAATACTCCATTATATTTAGGCTACTAGAGAAACAAGTTAATGTCACAACTATAGTTGAATTAAAATTAAAATAATTTTTTCAAAGAAAACTTTAATTTTATATTAATCTCAACACAATAAAATTATAAATGCAATTTGTTTTTTATTTACCGGACGAAATGTATTAAAGATTACTTTTGTTAATATAAATTCATGGAAAAAAGAGTGACTAGTATTTTTTCAATGTTAAATTTAACACCGAGTAAAGCATTGAAGGTGAAAGTAAAAATATTGATTAACTTAGTGCGAGAAGATCCACACTAATTATTTCTAAATCAATAAAATCAAATAAAAAACACATAAAGTCTTTAACCCGGTATATTATATCAAAATTTAACTTTTAACGCCGGGCTTTTAACTTTGGACTAGAGTCGTTTATTTCGACTTCTCAATGTTAAAAGACCGATAACTTTGAAAAAGTCAAACGCTCTGTATGCTCTATTGAACTCAACGTTAAAATTTAAGAATTTGCATTCAATATCTATTTACTCAATTTAATATCTATCTTTCTAATATCTATTTACTCAATTTAATATCTATCTTTTTGGGCACATGCTAGCTAAACCAGAAATACAATAAAAGTGCAAAATCTTTCATCGTTATTAAAGAGGAATCAAAATATGCTCCGGTTTTAAAATATTTACTTTTGGATGTTTATCAAAATTAGTGGATATCTTAACTACTCTCTCTGTTAATAAATATTCATAATTAAATTATATAAAGCTTAATAAGACACATACTTAGTTTAATAAAAATAGTAATTTTACTCTTATTTTTTTACTATTTTTCTATAAATCAGTTTTGTAAAAAAGTAAATTATGACTAAATTGATAAAGTTAATATATTAATTTTGAAAATATACTTTTATTGTGAAACAAACTAAAATAAAAAGGTAAAGATTTATTTTGAGACGGAAATAGTATTATTAATTACAAAATTTACAATTAATACTTTATGCAATTAGTGACAAAATTAAATGGTATAACTGTTATATTTATCTAAAGTTTACATGCAAAACATATAATTAAAAGTTGAGTGACTTTCTTTAATTCAGCCTGTCTTTGAAACTCATGACAAACTCCTATAAAACAACTATCAATCGCCACAAATCTCCCTTGCATTAAAACAAAAATCACAACACCATAATGAAAAACTGGCAACTCTTATAGCTTTTCTTGTTAGGTTCATACATAATTTTCATGTCCATGAAGGACCACCAGCCTGAATACTTCTCCATTCATGGCATTACGTACCAAGTTAGCATCGTTAACGGTTTCACAGACAACTCCTCCCTCCCTTTAGTCATTTGGTGCGTCTCACAAAATGGTAACGATATTGGTGGTCGAGCTCTTCAAGAAGGCGATGACTTTTCATGGGACATAACACTTGGTTTTTGGACAACCGCCCCTGCTTTCTCTTGCACCATGAAATGGGATCGAACCAGGAAAAAGTTTGAACCTTTTCAGGTGCACCGAGGGAGACCCAGGTTTGGAACGCTTAGGAAAGTTTCATGGTTATTTCAACGACGGCGAGGGTAATTGGGTTAAGGATCTTTCATGGTCATAGGGTCTTTTTGGTTAACTTGCACTGGCCAGTTGAAAGTTGTTTTAGGATAGAATTATGTGATTTTGGGTCTCGTTACTCACAACACTTTCTTTTTTGTGTTTTTTTCAGTTACCATGTATTTTAGAGTTGAGGCAGATCGATAAAAATATTTGTGTTGTGTTACATTTTTGTCCTTTTATCGAGTTTTATGTGCCTTCCCTTGACTCCAATGCTAAGAGCTAATTGTCGGGTAAAATTTTGTCATATATATGGAGTATGTTCTTTTTCATATTTCTTACAAAGCATCCATTCTTACTTCTAATAGACAATTATGTATATTTGTACTATTAAAAAGCATACAATCGATTGTCCCCAACGCGACTACAATTGATTCGCTATTTACAATTAAAGTTATGTAATATGTAACATATCGTAAGAATTGCATTTTTAAGATATACTAATCTACAAAACATATCTCACATATATTCTCACATATATACTCCGTCGAGACTTGAACCACAATTTCTTGATTCATGGGCTCTTCATATATCATTCGATCGAAGACCCATTGGTTATGTGGTTGATGGAATCGAAATTATGTTATTGTTTTTTTAATATCTTCATCAAAGAGAAACTATGGTGAGTTTGTTATAGAACCCGAATGCATTGATCCAGAGGTCAATTATGTATTTTTAGCAAGAACTTGCAAAAAAATTTAAACAATCTTTCTACAAAACTTGTCTGATTTGATGATAGCATGATAAAATAAACATAGTGGGTCCTTTGTGGTAAACTTTATTTAGTTTATCTATTTATTCGACGTATTACTGTTTTAATTAGCAATCCAACTTTTTTAAATATTCTTTTCTAAGAGTAGTCATTGTCTCTTGCAGTGAATGTAGATGGGTGGCTCATAATACTACTGAAAAGGGCTTGCTGATGGTGAATGTTATATGGTGTGCAACTCCTTTGGGTGGCATAACTATATTACTTTCCACATGCATGTTTTCATGATCCATATGTTGTCTCGATTTATCTTACTTGATATGCAACATCAATTGATAATAACAGAAGCTTTTTACCAATCTTCAATTAGAAAAGAAACATTCTTTTGAACATAAAAATTTTGATAACACATAAAACGTGTGATAGTATTCAGTTATACACCTGTTTAGCCAAATGTCGTTAGTTATTATTCTACTTATAAGTTGGATCTTGTGATGTCTTTTTTTGCAATATTTGGAGCACTTTTTATTAGTGTATTATACATTGCATCAATATGGTAGTTTCATATGATAAGGCGACATACATGACAATTATGTTTTTGTAGTTCTAAACCGTAAAGGCGTAAAACAACTTGTTTGATTTCTAAAACATCGTATAATTATACGTCCCGCACATAAAAAGTTTGGAGTAGGAATATGAAAAACAAGTGACAACTAGGTTTGGAAATGCAAATCGCTTTAACGACTTGGCTAACATATTGATGGTTTTTTTATTTGGTGGATAAACTATTTAATTAGATGTTATCCAAACTAAGTACCATCACCTTTTTTTGATCTTCAAATCACATATATATCATTATACTGTATTATATTGTGTATATAGTGTTGTTACCTTTTTCATACCAAAAAAATAACCCAAAAGCATACCCACTTGGTTTTAACACCACACAATTAATCATAAATCAATTTGCAAGCTTTTTCATATATGTGTTTATTCTGTCGTCTTGTGTGTTCTTGTTTTCCACTTAACGGATTAGGTTTCTAGTGAAAATCTGTTCATGTTGCTGATGAGCCTTCTATCAATCAAGACTTAGCAAGATAACGTATGTTTTTAGTGGGATTATATCTGTTGACTTCGTGGAAATAGTCAGTCCATACATCATGTCTCGACTCTATATAATGTATATATATGTAAATTACTCCAATATATGAAGAATTAGTGTTAAAACCCGTGCGATGCACGGTAGTGTAATATTGTTTATTTATTGAGTAAAATATGTATAGTTATTAAAGTTTATGCATTAATAAAGTTACAATTTGATCATACAGTTAACTAATTAACAGTTAACTATGTGATAAATATAACACTTGAAAAAATAGATTGGGCAATTAACGAATATATTAAAGAAATTAATATAATTAATTCAAAGAATGAAAAAAAGAAAAAAACAATAACGATTAATGATGGTCATTAATTTATTTTATATATTTTAAGAATGAAAAAAATAATAACAATTAATTATGCTTATTAATTTATTTAATGATAGTCTTTAATTATATTAATTAATGTAGTCAATGCTTGCAATTAATTTGACTTTTATAATATATAAAGACACATAAGCAATGTATATATGGTAAAAAAATTTAGAAAAATCATATGATTGACACCTAAGATTTTTGCATATGTGGCAAACAATGATTGAAACACATAAGCAATGTGATCTCCTCTTTTAGTATATATAAAGATATTTGGGATAATTCGTGATACCATATTTTGAGAATATTTCCTGATTATAACATGTATACAAGTGTTATCAGTGAACGATATTATTAACGGGAAATACAAATACTTTTAGACTTGCCAAAAAGCTTGATATTCCCGAGCCTTTAACATCAGCTGACTCGGGCTTGATATTCAAATACCTTTTTAGAGTCTAATTAAGAAAATCATAACGCGTGTATTGTCTTATAATGTATGAAAGGTACCATATTAGCAAGCTAACAAAGATGTTTACTTTGCAAGTGATCCTTAGTACTATTATAGCAATTAACACTATCGAGTCTAAGGATTGTAGTTTTATTAAGACTCGTTGACACAGTTTTAAGTTCTAAAATACCACACGTCCCGTTGAGTTGCAGAAGCCATTGTTTGCTCCAACTTTTGAAAGAATTTTAAATCCTTGATTGTAGGTACACCAACTCCTCATATCATATGAATTCCAGTTCAAGAATGTTGACTTGATAGTTTTGACTTTTGTGTTCGAATCTATGATCAATGCCAATTCATTGTCCATATGGAATAACATTACTAGTCAACCCCAAAAATTTGTAATTTGACCTGTTTTAGCAATACATCATATGCAACTTTAACAACACTCTTGGTAGGCAACATGACTATGAAAAATGACATTAAATTTAAATCTATGATATAAGTAAAGCTTTTTTTGGTAATAAGATTATATAGACATTGAGTAACACAATCACACCAAGAAGATCAAGAGGAAGATATGTATGTACAATCTCATATAATAGTGTTAATTAAGTGAGCAAAACCAAGAAAATTAGAATCATATATAATCATATTGGTTAATATCAAATTTCAAGGTAAACTAATAGTATTGCAACACTCACAAGAATTCTTCTTTTGGAGAAGGATCATCTAATGTTGAAATAAGGTTGCCAACTCGTTCATTTGATTCGATCAGCATCAACACAACTTCTCTCATTGACGGCCGCTCAAACGGTGACATATTTGTGCACATTATAGCTATTTTCAATATCGAAGTCATGTGGTTTATCACACGTTCATCACCCTCAACATCCAAACGACTATCAAGTATCCCAACATTTAATGAATGTTTTCGTATATAACTTCTTACCCATGTAACAAGATCACCTCCTTGATCCAGTGGTTGTACGGGTGCTCTTCCCGTTACCAGTTCTAAAAGAACAACCCCGTAGCTGTATATATCACACTTCTCAGTCACCTTCATTGTATATGCATATTCTGTAACAAAAAATAGCAAGAGCAAACATTAAGCATGTCGCATATATGGGAAAATATCAGTGCAGCTAAACAACACGTAAGATTGCATGCTAGGGGCTGATTATGTATACATCAGAAAAGTTGAAGTTTTAAAATGTAAAAAGAAGATCAATTTATTGGATAAAAGATTAAAGTGTGAGCTTACCAGGAGCTATGTAACCGTACGAACCAGCAACCGCAGACATGGATTTAGACTGAGGCATATCAATCACTTTAGCCAAACCGAAATCACCAACATGAGCTTCATCATTTTCATCAAGTAAGATATTATTGGACTTAATATCACGATGAATGATCCGTGGTTTACAGTCATGGTGTAAATAAGAAAGCCCTTGAGCAGCCCCAAGAGCAATGGTAAACCGAGTTGGCCAATTTAAGCTGCAATACGAACCGTTATGAAGCAATTCACCCAAACTACCTCTTGCCATATATTCATAAAGCAGCAAGTTTGAATCCTGGTAATAACAATACCCATAAAGCTTCACAATGTTACGATGCCTGATTTTTCCTAGTGTCAAGATTTCAGCTTGAAAACTGTTTTCGATAGTGTTTCCTTCTCGATTAGAAGCAAACTTTTTGACAGCAATTGTCTGGCCCGACTGCATAACCGCTTTATAAACTGTCCCTACAGCTCCTCTTCCTATAACATAACTATCGTGGAAGTTCCTTGTTGCCTCAACTAACTCTTGGAACTTGAAACCGTCTTTCGGTGGAAAGTATATATCAGATGAGACTGGAGAAGATCTTTCTGAATCGTCCTCTAATGCTGTAACGTTTTGTGTGGCCGATTTTTTCATGAAGTATAAGATAACAGCAATTAGAATAAGAGATACCCCACCTACAACAGTAGCAATTATCGTGACTATTTTGCCTTTCTTGTCATTGGTACTCTGCAAAGAAGGTGACGTAGGGGTGGAACCTGAAAGTGCGTCACAGCTTTGTAACGGGCTGCCACAAAGCCCGTTATTACCTGTGAAACTCCTGACAGCCATGTTTTGAAACAACGGTACAGAAGGTAACGGCCCATTGAGGTTATTATATGAGAAGTTGCACGTCATCAAACTCGAAAGGTTGGCAAATGTGGTTGGGATTTCGCCACTTAGATGATTATTATCAAGTAGAAGATTCTCTAGTAATATGAGGTTCCCCAGCTGAGGCGGAATGGGACCCGAGAGATTATTATGGCTGAGATTCAAAGCGATCTGCAAGCTAGTAAGAGACCCAACCTCAGGTGGTATCTCACCAGAGATGAAGTTACCGCCCATCTGTAACTCTGTCAAACGAGAGAGATTACTGAGGGCAGTTGGAATGCTCCCCGAGAGCTTGTTTTCTGAAAGCAAGAGCAGTTCTAGCTGAGAAAGTGCACCAAGCTCTTGCGGTATGTTGTATGAGAATCCATTCCTGCTGAGATCTAGTCTTTGCAGCATCTTGCAATGCAGAATCCCGAGTGGTATCCTTCCCGTGATCAAATTCGAAGAAATATTAAACTGCACCAAATGAGTAAGTCTCCCGATCTCATTAGGCAGCTCGGACGAGAAGTAGTTTCCGGAAAGATCAAGCCTTTGTAACTTTTTGCAGTTACCGATTTCTGGTGGAATCGGGCCACTGAACCTGTTTTGACCCAATTCGATAGCAGACAGGTTCGCCAAATTGCACATTGAAGAAGGAAAGCTGCCGGTTAACTTGTTACCACTGAGACGAAGCTGAACCAATGATTTGCAGTTAATAATTCCATTCGGGATATTTCCATACAAAGTGTTGGATTCAAGATTCAGTAACATCAAGTTCCCACGCCTGCAAGCAAAAGGTGGGATCTTTCCGGTCAAATCATTATCAGAAAAGTCAACGACCCAAAGCCTGTTGTATATCCCAAACCCTTGAGGAATGCTGCCGTTTAACGAATTGCTAAAAAGCTGCAACTGATACATTTTCGGTAGATACTGAAAACCAATGGGAATCGGGCCTGTTAAGGAGTTTATGGAAAGATCAAGCTTTGTTAAGTTCCTCAAGTTACTAAGTTCATTTGGTATGACTCCATGAAGCTGGTTTTCAAACAAATAAAGCAATGTAAGCCCTTTTATTTGACTGAACTCAGTTGGGATTTCGCCTACCAAAGAATTCTCTGAGAAATCGATCTCTGTAGCTAACGAAAGATTACCAATCTCTCTTGGGATTGTTCCATTTAATCCGTTTCTGTACAAATATAACTTCGTCAAGTACTTAAGTTTCCCAATCTCTTTCGGGATTTCACCAACGAGATTATTTTGGTACAAAGCAAGAGTCTCAAGACAACTACAGTTAGTAAGCTCTACTGGGATGGCTCCTGATAACTGATTATTCCAAAGGATTAAATCAGTTAACTTTGATAACAACCCAATTTCCTTTGGTATATCTCCATCAAAATTATTTTGAGCAACACCAAAATATGCTAAGCTTTCACAACCACCAATCTCTACAGGTATGCTTCCTGTCATACTATTTTGCCCAGCCCTAAACGTCGTCAAGTTCTTTAAATTCCCAATAGAATGTGGGAGTGACCCCTTGAGATTATTCGTGTAAGCTACAAATTCAACCAACGAAGAGAGTTGACCAAACGATTCAGGGATTGACCCAGAAATCTTGTTATTGCATATGTTCAAATGACTTAAACAAGTGAGGTTCCCTACCTCATCCGGTATACTTCCTTCAAACTGATTGCTGTTTAATTTAATCTTTTCTAGCTTTGAACAATTTCCGATCTCTTTTGGAATGTTACCACCAAAATTATTGAGCGAAAGATCAAGAAAAGTTAACGAACCCAAACCTCCTATACTCGGGCTCACCGTTCCTGAAAGATTCAATGAATTCAAATCAAGAGACCAAACCACAGGGTTGAAACCATCAGTACAACCCACACCCACCCATCCACAAGGTGTGTCATCATTTGCATTCCAGTTATTTAGATTCCCGAATTCGTCGGTAATATTTTTCTTCAACTCCAAAAGAATGTCCCCATCTGTAGTTAACCCCTTGCAATTAAAGATCAGAAACCCAGCAACTATAATTCTAATGATCCCAACTAATAACCCACAAACATTCGACATTGTGGGTTTCTTCCTTCCAAATTGAAATTTATAAAGTCAATAAATTTCAATCATAGTCAGAGTAAAATCATCACCTTCAAGAACCAATATTTCTGCGCACCATTTAGAAGATATCAAGAACCCATCAGTCATAATCAAGGAAATCAGTTAAAGTTTTGTCCTTTTGGATGAATCGAAGTTTTAAGATTCAATAATCCCACAGAAAGGTGATTAATTTGTCATTATCGATTGATCAAAACAAGTAAATAGTCCAAAACAAGATTTTATGTAAAAGTTTAAAGATTCAATAAATCTTGATGGTATTAAGAATCTACATAAACACAATAAAAGTTAAACATGAAGTAGCTATAATCAACTCAAATTGACTTCACACTAGAACAAAGCATTTAAACAAAAAATAAAAAAGGCTATGAAGGATCGCATACCTTTAGAATTAATTAGCTGAAAGCAATCAAAATCTTGAAGGAATTCAAGTAATTCCTTGAGATGATACAAAAAAGAAGTTCATGAAGTTGAAGTTTTATTTAAGGCATTTATATTCTTGATATTTGCACAATATATATTTCTTACCAAGAATAATGGGATCTTGCAATATCTAAAGCCCATTTGAGAAAAAGGATCCACTTTTTTTCTTGGTAAAAGAACAAGTCTTTTAGAACCCGGAAAGAAATGATCATATGCAATGAATCAAATCAGAAAGTACTTTTTTTTCGTAAAAAAATAATATTTGATTTGGGGGGTAATGAAGATTAGTAACAAAGCAAAACAACACACGTCTATTGGCAGTTGGAATTGTGAAGCTAAATATTTTCTTCGGGTTTTTAGTTTTCTTTCAAGATAAATAATGTGATATCAAATAATTGGAAAAATAAGAAGTCTTGAATTGAAGCTACAATGGCCGACCAGGCATGCAATGAAATGAAATGAGTCACCTCTCTCTCTCTCTCTCTATATATATATATATATATTATATATATATTATAATATATATATATATAAAACAAATAAAAAGTTCATCTTTTTTAGTGCTTGAGAAATGTGGTCCAACCTTTTAGGCAATAAAAGTTGCAAGTTTTTTTAGACTAAACATATGTACATTTCATTGTATATATCCCAAAATAAAGATCCTTGGGTTGGTGCAATAACTTTATTTTTACATTTTTTGGTATTTTCCTTAACAATATATTCATTTATGGAGTAATACTATTTCTTGTATCTGAATTTTATATATCTTTTTGCACCTACGCAATATATACACTAATTCGGGAACTTTGAAATGGGAGTAAATCTAAGGAACTAATCTCGATATCAAGCATTGGACTGACGATTGGGAAGACGATCTCAAAATTGATTCTACTAGTTGTTACTTTTAACTGATATGTACATTTAATGTCATATTTGTGAAACTTCAATTATTTCTACATATTACATCCCTAATCGGCCGATGTAACTTACAAGCGGTCCAATCAAGTAATTCATCTAGGCAATTATATTTCTATTTTTATTTTATTCTTGAATGAATTTATGTTTCTTCTTGTCTCGTGTAGATATTTAATACCTTAAATGTCCACATTACCAAAATCAAATAGGTTATCCATAAATATAACTCTTTTTGTTTAAAGCTTGAAATGTATGTTATGATTACACATGAAGAGCTTTTGCTGATATGAAGCAATCTAATAATTGTTTTCAATGATCACAATATACTTTTAACATTAATAAGATTTTTAACTAATAACTAATATCCTTAACAAAAGTATTGTTGATATAAATCAATCCAATAATCGTTTTTAATGATCACAACATGTTTTTAAACATTAATAGGAGTTTTTTTAAAATAACTGATATATTGAGAGATATATATATATATATATACATTAATAATAATCAACAAAAGTAAATTTCGTTAGTCCTACATATCAAAAAGAAAAACAGCCAACCTTAAGAGATAAGATTCTTAATAATTATCTCAATAAAAAAGATGCAGTATATAAAGAAGGTTTTATTGAATTATATTTTTTGTAAATATTTTTCTTATATATATATATACACTATAATGATGACAAAAAGATAAAAGTAAAATAATTAAATGAAATTAAGCTTAATTAACTTTTAAAATATTATTTAAAGTTAAATTTAATAGGATAAAAATATATAGAGTTATGTATTTAGAATAGACAGTTGAAAAGAAATCTCTTTCGAAGAAAAAATATGTTAAAGAAATGATTGTTTATGTTTTTAATATTTAAAAATAGAAAGTGTTACGATTAGATAGGGCGTTTTGATGAGTTGGGTAGTGAGAGATCCATATACCAAATGAAAACGAAAGTTATGTTGTTATTACGGTGTCGTTTTCTTCTTCTACCACTAGGATTTCTTGCACGTGTGCTATCTGATTTGTTTCCCATCAATATTCACACTCTTTTAATCTCATTCAGATACTAGATTTTGATCTAAATCTCAATATTAATTAAGTCATTAACACATGATATGATATGATGACTAGGCCTAATTTGTCCTTTCTCTTGATTCACACGATAAGCGTTGTGTTTTAGATAGACATATACATATCTTCAAAGGAAAAAAAATAAAAACAAATCCAAAGTAGCTTTCTAATTTCTAAAGTACAATCATATCTCGAGTAAGCCAAATTCGTTTGTGTATAAATAATAAAATTAATATACTTGCAACCAATAATATAAAAAGCCAAATATAAATATAGTTACAATCTTCTATATCTATATGTATATTTGTCTATATATATAAATGCAAAAAAGATAATGATATGAAGCAATTTAAAGTTTCGATAGAGTTTCATCCATTTTATTCGACGGTGTATATTATTTTCTGGTTCTATTTTTAACTTTTTAGGCATGCTCAAAAATTTATACAAATGACAATTTTGATATTATATATAATCCTTACACTTTAAATAACATCGCATGATGTCAATATTGTTAAACTACATTCATTTAATAGTTCTTTAACAATAATATTATAATTTTGTAATCATGTATACACTTTCAAATGGAAATTTTAAAAAATAATAATATTGAAAGATATTATATTATTAAATTTTTTATAGTTATATGTGCTGGTCTTCGTAACCTTAAATCTATAAACTAAATATATATGAATAAAGATGTAAATTTGGTGACGCGTGTTTGAAAATAATCATTTAACTTTCTCGATATTTTTTTTGGATTTTGATTGTCGTACGTTCCTAAATGATAGATTCGTCACTAACATCAATATTGGTGGTTTTCAACTTCATCTAGAATAAAAACAAAACAAAAAGCCTGAAATATTAAAAATTCACTAATAATTGCACACTACATGTCCACAAGAAAGTTGATGTGTGATTGAATAAAAATATATAACTACCATAGTAACAAGATTTAAAGTTTTTTTTATTCAACAATTTATTAAATTTATTTAAAGAGTAAAATACACTTTGTAAATATAAACAGTTCTAAAAAATTAATAATTTTTCAACTAATTTTATATTAAACAAGCTTAATTGACAGACGATTAGTGTCACCGCGGATTATAATGTAATTCAATAACTCCACCATGCGATGCTTTTCTACGGGTTTTGTTTATAAGTCATATTGAAGTTACATTTTCAATTATTACATTAAGAAGAAAGCAATAATGTAGCTTAAATATTCTTGTGATAGAGTATAGAAGTAATTAAATTAGAAAACGAGATGGGAAACATGTAATTTTGATAGTTTGCAAAAGAAAATACTTCAAATATTGTTAACTTATACTTACCTATTTTATTTTTTCTTTTTAGAAAGACACACTTCAACGTCACAATTCAGTTAACTATTAACTATCTATCTATCTATATATAAAAATAAACAGCTACTGTGCTGTCTAATTGTATAAATAAACTCAACTATATAAAAAGAGTTTATATTTATACGTTAATATAAAATGAGCGATCACATGCCTCGTGTCAAAATGATGACTAGAATCAAAGTTAATGTGAGAGTCAGAGCACTAATAACCTAATAATATTGATGTCGAAATTGATATCATTATGTATATTGGTGGGGTCTCCATTCGATACCTTTGCCATTTCTTTATGCGCGTAATTTTCTCTTTTTAATAAATAATATTTATCGGTGGACCCTAAAACCTTATTATGTATTTATAAATGTAAAAGTACAAGAGTTTGTTTTACAATTTATTACGTAACTAAAAATATTATGTGATAAAATTTTTAATTTATTAATTAAAATTAAATTTGACCGATAATTAATCTGTTTTATATACGATAAAGACGTACAGATTAATTCTACTTAAACTATTAAATCTAAATGTATTAGAATATATAGATTCTACTCAAATGATAATTGAAAAAGTAATATTAAACTATTAAATATAAATCTATTATAATCTATAAACATAAAAGTAGATATAAGTTTGAGAATCACCAACGACATATAAGATAAATATAATTGACATACAAGATAAATATAATGATGGTAATATTAGTGAGAATTTAATGAATGTAACAGTATGTTAATATTTTCATTGATTTTTTAAAATACCAACAAAAATTATATGAGTATATTAGTCATTTCAATTTTTAAAAGAAGAACATTTTAAATGTTTTATATATTATCATGATATAATATAATATAATTTCGGTAAGTTTTCACCTTTTAATATTTAAGTTAAAAGAGCGTATGTAAAATATTTTATACGTAAAGAATAAATTTTTAAATCATATATCTATTTATCTTATTTAAAAATATACCCGTTTAACTTATATTTCATCTTATACAAAAGTTTTTTACTCCACATTAACAATTTTAGCAACAATATTTAATGTTACGTTTTAAAATAGAAAATAGCTTTTATGATTATTTTTTTATTGAAGTAATCATCCCATTCTTCTTTACCACAAAATGCCATTTTAAAGAAACAAAGAATCCTTAGTGTTTCGAAATGTAGTTTTGGTAAGTGGTTTTTGTACACACTTAAATCTCAAACACCCTTACCTCTTAGGTCGTTGCTTATATAATACTACATACAATAATAACAATAACAACAATATCTAATCTCGTTAAAAATATAAAGTACGTATTTCTTTACTCTAAAAAATTATATAATAGTTAGTTAGCATCCATTGTTTCTAATCTACGAATATTTCCTCATTTAAAAATATGAAATATTGTAACTTAAATGGTCTAATTAAAATAAATGTCAAATTACATAAAATGCCTTCTTTTCATTAAAATAAAATTAATAAATGCAAGGGGTACAAGATCTAAACGCGTACTCTTATGCTGAAAACAGATTGTCGGGAAAATGACTTGTTTGGCACGTGTTGACGAATGGGTCAACGCACAGTTAACTTAGACTCGATTCATCTAAAGTCTTTTCACTTGTGGGAACTTGTTATTAACCATCACTTATAGTTTAATTCACTTAACTATTAAGGTTATTATACAAAGTTACCTTACCAAGTAAACCCCTTCTTTATTATCATATAAAAAAATATTAATATTAATATATTAAGATCAATATTATTATAATACGATCTATCTACTAGTAATATTTTCGTCGATAAACTAACAAAGCGTACGGACATAAAAAGGGCAAAACGTCAAAACTTTAACTTAGTTTACTACTGTCAAGGTACAATCACATGGAGCGCGTGTACAAGTGTGAACACAGTCTTTTAGTGATAAACAATTTCGCTATTCACCTTGGTTTCATCGCAACACTTCCTTCACGGCAACTTCCTTCAATTTTTTTATAGGCTTATTAATTATTAATTATTAATTAGTTTTAATTTATGTAAATAAGAGCAGCAAGTTGTATTTAGTTAGTCAGAAACAAGTTGTGACACTAATGTATTTTTAGTGTGCCGATATTTACTATTATATTATATTATATTCACCATAAAATATATATATATATATATATACGTGATAAAAGATTTATCCAAAACAGACGTAAAGTTAGCTTCGCAGTTGTACAACGTACAGTTTGTAATGTAATGAATGATATGATATTTAAGAAAAAGGGGAAAATGAAGCCAAAAATAAAGTTTTGTAGGAGAGAGATTGGCAGTGGCGGATTGGGCCACCTGGATTACAACTATATTAAAAGCGCATATTCAACAAATTTGTATAAATGACGTCATTGCTGACTCGTGAAGCATCTACGAATGTGGCAATACGTTGCAAAGAAAGTAACAACAGATCAGTGTTAAGGCTTGATTATTGTAATCACCTTAATTTAATTTTAACACCTCTGCCATGTTAGTTCCTTCAACATTTCACAATTAGTGATTATTGCTTGAAAAACTATTGAAGAGTATATATATATATATATAGTAAGTATTAGTGTCAAATCTCGCGCATAGTACTTGGTGAACATTTTACATATTGTCGTTGACAAAAAATATTTAATGGTACTTGAATACAAGATTAATTATTACTTTTTTAATAAAAGTGATTTTTATAAATAGTTTAAATTATTATAATTGTAAATTTATAAATAATATATTATTATTGTTATATTTTACTTTGACGGCTCTTATTAAAACTATAATCTTGTGATAGAAAATAAAAGAAGACACTGAATACTGATTTTATTGTGTGGTTATTAGATAGGTGGGGTTAGTATTGAAGGTTAGTGGTGCTTCCACTTCATACTTGAAATATAACTCGTTTTAATCGAACATTGTTAAGTATTGTTTGATATCGAAACACAACATGTGAATATTGTACGAAACAAGGATTAGAGCTCGCGCATCGCTGCGGAAGTGCGAAAGACGTATACTGCTAATTTATATAAGCAAGGAAGTTAAGCCGCACCTCGTTGCATTAATTTAACGTTACATTTTAATTCTGTTCATTTAATTATACGGATTATCTAAAATGAATAAAAACTAATAACATCATACATTATCAAATTCTATATACTATTATTACATGTAAAAGATTATTAAATATGCGCTAGTCATAGATGAATAAAACTGTATTTATATACAAATTAGTTTTCATCTGACTATAATATTAATTAGTTAAAATAAATTTAAATTAAAATGTACAAAAATAATGTATAATTTCATGTAATAATATATAAAATATAAGATATATTATATAGCCATATTAATAGTTACAATAATAATAAATTTGAAAAGTTATAAGGTTAGTATAAATAAAAGATTTTTCAGGGGTTTTTGGTATTTATAAGAAAGTTAAAGTGTAGATCTCTTTCTCTTGAGTAATTAAAAGAAAGTTGTTATTTAAAAGGTAAAAAGAACTCATCCATAAACAAATTTGAACTCATAACCTGATAGAACTTTCTTAAATCTTTGAAGATAACAACAAAACCTTTTAGAGCTGAAAAGGATATTCTTGGTCACAAAATGTAGATAACAGTGTTACCTGAAATAGTTGGGTTAATTCTATTTTATTAGGACTAACCTTTTAGTGCTAGCTGAATGTAAAGTAGTGACTTTTGTGCAATTTTGAAAGGGTACCGTCAATATATATATAGAATGTCATCATCGTATTTTAAATATAATAAAAATCAGTTGATAATATTATTATATGTTCAATTGATCAACATAATTATTTGATTTTCTTAAATTAATTAATATTAAGGAAAACGTGACATTATAAATTATGATTTGAAAATTTATTAAAACAATACAATTATCTTTCAACAAATATAATAATATTTAATTTAAAATTGATATCTATATCATCTAATATTAAAGTGTAAAAACTTATATTGCTTTCCATCAAACATATATCTTTGAAATCATATTTTATTTAAGATTTATTATTTATATATTTTAAAAATAATTTATCAGACTCGTATGTATTCAATGTTGATTGTTTGAGACCCTGCTACATAACATACACTTGCTAATTTCTATATGTTAATATCATGACACTGACTTTTGTTAAACTAGCATGGGTGTTTTTACGAATGGATAACAAACATGTTATTGTTTATTTCAATTATTCATTCGGTTATTAGTTAGCATATCATGTGTTAATTAGTGAGTTAATTTGTTACTTTTTCTTTACATAGTGTTTCTTCTTCTATTTTTCTTTATTTTTTTTTTAATATATTATTTAAGTTGAACCCATTATTGATATATTATCTAATTATATGGTCATGGTTTTTTTTTCTTCTTTTCTTTTTGTTTTTTACAAGTTTGTAATGTGGGAAGTCATTGAATATTATTATTTATTTATTTATAATATAATAAACATATACAAAGATGAATGACATGTTTTGAGTTATTACTATAGCTAAAGTTCTCTTTTTGCTAGATTATTCTCAATTGTTATTGTATGGAGTCATAAATAGTTGGATTCAACAACATTAACAGAGGGAACATTTTTTTAGAAGGAACTTGCATAGTTGCTTGTATATGTATTATATGTTGATATTAAGTTTTAGATTGACTTATATATAGTCATTCGAACGTAGGTTTTCTAACTTTAAGGACAACAAAGATCAAAAGTTAATTAGAATGTCAGAACGTATGCAAGTTCACATGATAATTAAGTTGGTTTTTATAGTTTTACCCAAATAATGCCTTTTAAAAATGAAGAATTCAAACTATACATGGAAGTATTTTAGGAAATTAGCCCATTTTTGTTGTGAACAAATGATGCTAGAGAAAACAATTCATGGAAGTTGGTTTCATATTGTTGATTGCTATCTTGATAGGCTTAGTATCTTTTATATTTTGTGATGTGTATTTGGTCATTTAAATTCTTCGTTTATATCCTATAGTAAGAAGTAAGATGATTTGAGAGTGTTATTTTGGATTATCTTATTGTTATGATCATACAAACTTGTACTTAGTTTTTCATCATTAAGAAAACTATTAACGAATCAACCTCTATTGCTTAATGTCGGATATACTTACATGATTTTGTGGTTATTTAATATTGTATAATAATGATTGTACAATAAAATTGTCGTGCTGCTATGAATAAGTTTTATGTCATTAAGTTGATTTTTATGTCTATTTATTTAGGCATGTCAATTTTATTTTTTCTAACTTATCGTTTTATTGTTTTTATGTGTACATTTTTTTTTATTATTATAGTTTTTAAAAACATGCTAACAAACTTTAACGAATGTATGAGAATGTTTGATTAATCATTTCTATATGAAAATCACAATCGTCGGTGGTAATATAATTGGACCCTTAACAAACTCAATTGCAACTTTTATGGGTGATAATGTGACTAACCCAATAATCCTATAACTAATGGTGCTAAGACGACTATACTACTTAATCTTTGTTCATTTGAAAGATGAGACAATTGCATGTATAAAATAGAATGTTACTATCCAACATTGTGATTTGTAAATCTTATATCATAATAAAAGAATATCAAACGTAATCATCGATTAGGAAAATTAAGTTAGTACCTAATATATTTACGAGTTTTGTCTCAAAAAAATTAGTTTATTAACGGCATGTTTATCATAAAGGCCTAAATAATCCATGTATACACACGGATTTAAAGCTAATTTTTCATATATTATATTATAATTCCTAGGATCTAATCCCTAACCAAAAGTAGCTTATAAACGTTAGTTTACCATTACATAAAGTATCAAGTACTTGTTTAATAATCATGATAAGGATTCGAATGAGATAGAATCCTAATTCTCAAGAAGAGCTTTAGAGTCACAGATTACACAAGAACAACTTATGTATCTCCGTCAATGAGAGCAACTCTCGATTGTATTCAATTGTATAAAGTGATCAAAGATGTATTTTGGATTACAACAGTGCTTTATATACTAATAGACACATGCCTAAATGACTTGGCTAAATAAATAAACTTGTATTGACTAGTCAACTACAACACTGTACTTTATTTAACTTCCGACACAAATGACCCGTAACAAATCTTCTAAACAGAATCTAAATATCGGGTTCCAAATGTTATATCAAAGTTGATTTCGGTTTTATGCATTTTGTTATTGAGTTAACATATATATTTGGTTTATGTATTTTTTTCTTTTTGTTGAGTGAACATACATTTTTACCTTATAAATACCTTTAATAAATATGATTTGCACTATAAGTTGATAAATGTAAACTAAAATAACAAAAAACGAAAAATGAAATGAATGCAGGTATAAGTTTCAAGTCTCAACCATGTATTTATCCCCATGACTTGGCTTGATTGAGTCACCATGTGTTACGGGCCGCATTATAATTAACCGGAAGAACCCACAAAGCAAATAAAGCGTGACCAACAATAAAATTAATATAAATCACAAGACAAACCCATCGTCGTTGGTCGACCCTTCACATGTTTGCTAGCTAGATAAAACATAACATGTCATAGCGTACGGTTTTAGATGGGTCATTTGACTTATTTCTCATTTTATATTTAAATTTACATTTAACCTTATACTCTCTTCTATAGTAGTTTTCTTTTGCCAATTTTATTCTAACAGCTATGTGCCTATGTATATATTTTAGGATTACAATTTTACATTACATGTATACCTGGACGGCTGGACTTGGGCTCAAAACATTAATCCAATAAAAGCCCAAGCCCAAAACTAAAATCCAACACACAACTAAACCCTGACCGTTGATACGGGCCATATTCGTCAAAAGTCTCTTAGGACTTGGGGTATCCATGACCTCCTAAACAACGTAAGAATCACACGGGTCTTGGTCAGGATGGAGCTAGAAAGTGCTAAGCGGGTTAAGTCAACCCACATGGAGAAAAAATAGTTCTTGAATGTCAGTGCAATTTTATTTATGAACCCGTTAGCTTTATATACAAATACACTAAACTTTAATTTTGAACCCGGTGGAAAAACAAAATGAGTTTGAAATGCCAACCATACATTGCATCAAAGTCCCTCCCAATTGATTCATTCCTTCCAAGCAAATATATGATTCAATTTAACTTGGATCAACTTTCAATCAATTAATACAAGAGTAAATGAAATCAAAGTAGTAGGAAAAAAATAATCAAAAATACCCTAATATAACTCAAACAAATGCTGACCCAGAACTCTAACTAAAGCAGCAAAAAAACCTAAAGCTATCCAGCCTGCATCTTCTTTCTCATTTCCATAATCTTTCTATGAGAATTTGAATGCAATGCCATTGAAAATGTCGGACTGTTCGCCGGCCTGTACTCCTCCACCAACCGCCCTGACTTGTACCGAACCCCACATGCATTACACAGCGTCTTCGGCCCCATTGGCCCGGCCCGCCATTGTGGCGTTTTCTCAGCTAAGCAATGCTGGCACCTCCTACCAAGACCGGTACCTGCACCGGTTGATGGTGGTTTAGGAAACGAGGACAGCGGCTGGAGTACCTGATTCCACCACCAACATTGCCGCCCTCTGCGTCTACGATTGGACCGTTTACCAACTGGATAATTTAGGGGAACACGAAGACTGCCACAGCAGCTTGTAATGCTATGACTATTGCCACTGCTACTACTGTTGTTGTCAAGAACCGAAACGATAACAGTTTGGTTCGGGTTTGAGAGAATGTCGTCGAGTGCTGGAAATGCATCTTTGTTTGATAACCATTCCAGTTCTTCTTCTGCAAATTCCTGAATGGGAATCAGATAGTACATGACTCAGTCTTCAACTCAAAAAGCTTCCATCTTTTTCTATAATAACGGCAAAAAAACAATCTACCTCACATATTATGTATAATCACACATATTTTATAAATACTTTGACTCAAGCGAGACTTGAACTCACAACATTTTGATTGATGGTTCCTCCCTTATTGCTAGGCAAAGTAAAAGTTCCCATCTTTATCTAAATTTTTAACCCAAATTAGAAACATTAATAGCCAACAGGCATACAGTATTTTACATGGGACTACTAAGTTTGACCAATAATGCACAAAGGTATAAACTTTTTTCACCCCACTTCAATTCATAAGTTACTCTATTAAGATGAAACTGAGTTGGGTTCTAATAGGCCGAGTCAAATCGGGGGTCCATGACTCGGCACCAAATTAACATGAAGTGGGTAATGAAGAAATACAAAGATAAATGAGGTTTTGGGGGTGTAAACTTACCGGAAATGAACGTGAATCATCATCGGAATGTTGAGTGTTAGGGTTTGAATAAGAAAAAAGGGGTTTGTTATCATCGTCTAAAGAGAAGTTAAGAAGGTCATCATCGTCAATAACCAGACATGAATCTGGGTCTGAAGCCATGTTTTCACAAGAAACTGCAAAAGGGTTTGTTTGTTTGTGGGTGTGGGAAAAAAAAATGAAGAAGGAGGGTTTGTTTAATAAATTTTTGGGTTGGGTTTTGATGTTGGGTTGGTGTTAAATTATCAAGATTGATTGTATGTTGTCGACTCAAAAGAAAGAGGATGAATGGCAAGGAAAGGATGTGTTGTTTTTGGACATTACTTTACATTTTAATTTCACCCCCTTGGAAATATTCAGTTCAAACTTTAC
Source organism: Logfia minima (assembly GCA_963921325.1). NCBI lineage: Eukaryota > Viridiplantae > Streptophyta > Magnoliopsida > Asterales > Asteraceae > Logfia > Logfia minima. The sequence goes on along the minus strand of OY992763.1, from coordinate 38,104,490 downwards.
ATTGTATCGCCACCAATCTTTAAAACCCTACTTACTCTTTGACTCCTTTGGAAGTTGATAATTTTAATGCAATTGGACTATGATCAAATAATTCTTCGAAGTTAAGTTATAAAAATAGTCGGTAAATATAAAGTGTACACTTCTTCAAGTTAACTTGAATCACAACTAAACAATAAAAAGTCACTTGTAAGGTCTAAAGGACCAACCATTTTACTCAATTTTTCTATCAAATCAAGTGTCTCCGTTCAATGAACGTTGTATTTGTTTAACCAACAGACATGATTGTTCGTTTGTTTTCAATGCTATCGATTATGCATATATCATAATCCAATTGGCCTGATTTTCACAACTAAAAACATAACGTCATTTCTTTGTTTTACTTAGTTTCTCTATCAAGATTCTAAGTATGTTATTAACTTATCCCAGTAAAGATTTCGTGAACCGAAATACATTATTGTGAAAGTGCCATACACAATTCAAAGATTATCCAAGATTATCATCGCATCATATTTTCTAACATTTTTCTCTAAAGTCCAAAGACACCTATACGTAAATAACTTATATAGTTATATATAAAGAAATGATGATTACGAGCACATTTGTTTGTGTAGATATGAATATTTATGTGTTGGTAAGGTGGGATATTATAACGTATGTCTTTGTTGGGTTACAGGTTGGTATATTTACATTTTTCTACGATTTCATCTATTTAAATAAGTTCTATACATACCAATATGATTGGTATGAACGACTACCATTTTGATTATAGGTTATGAAGATATTATTTGTACAAAACAAACATGACCTTTCGGTACTTGAAGATTGTTTATTGTTTCCGCTCCAACATAAGTTACCAAAAATATTGAAGTTATATCTAATGATAATACGAATATTACCCAAAAATAGGTGATTGATGGAGTAAATTACAATGCTTGGGAAATAACCAACAAAATGTTGATGTTTTGATGATAACTATAGTTTAATTAAATGTAGCATTTACTAACAAATAAATACTTTAGTTCATAAAATTATGAATTTATAAAGAAATTAAGAAAGAAGACTCTTAAGTTGAAAGTGTCCTAAACTTATTAGTCACAAAACTAACAAACACGAACAAGTAACAACAAAAAACTCCAAGAGTTCTTAGAAGACAAACCCACATACGTAACAAATAAGATGAGGGAGAGGAATGAGGTATACATCATAACTATAATTTGAATGATCTTGCCTTCTGATACTTTCAACTGTTCAAAATTGGTTATCAAATCTCGTTTTACATACATTTCCTGAGTTTGGTTTATAGAAACGGGAATGAAGAAACGAGTTTCATTCTCATTTGTGTTTCTTTAATGTGGTTGAGTTTTAAAATTGGATATCAAATTCAAGAACACAGGCTTACATACATTAAACCTAATTTAGAAGTCGTTTTAAACTGATTATTATTCTCATTTCACATTTTCACCTTATATAAAAACACATACTCATAGTCATTCCAATAACAAACCAAATACCCCTTAGTATTATGCAATTATACTTGCTAATAAAAGTTAGTTTTTAACTATTGTATAATCGGGTTTAATAGGGTTTATTGTTCGTTATACGATAAACTTTAAACTTGTAACTATTGTATAATATAAACTTTAGAACTACCCATTATATGAGGTAAACTTTCAAAAACTTCTATGTTGTGGGTGACTTTTTAGTGAGATTGTCATATGGTGATGTCACATGTCCAAAGGACCATATGACTGGCAATTCCCGATAACAAGTCACCCACAACATACAATATAGGTTTTTAAAAGTTGGACTCATACAATAGATTGTTTTAAAGTTGAAAACATACAATAGTAAAATGTTTAAAGTTTAGCACATGAACAAATAATAAACCGTAGTTGTTATCAGGTAATGTTAGGTGTTATTAGTTTGAAAAGAACAATTAATTATGTATAAACTAAGAGGTTGAAAGTTAAAAATGTAAAATGTAAAAACTTATTCAGTTAATAATTGTTTAACCGCACAAATATTATCCGCTAAATACAATTAAAAAACCGACCTGATTGTTGGTAAGTCTAACGGTTATCAATTATCACAAGGGAATCAATACCGGCACTTCTCCTCCTCTCACATTAGTCGATACTCACCCCTCACATAATAATACAACTATTTCAACCCTATTACAAATGTGTTGTCAAGTAATAGGGTGAAAAACGTAAACATAGGATATAACGAGGGTACGAATCGTATTATCAAGGAAGGCATTGAAGTTTTCGGGCCGCCTACGGTGCTCTAAACTCCAAACCGTGTTTCAGTATGATGCGACTCTGTTGACAGTTAAGCCAACTGGATGTTGACACGTTTCATTTCAAAGGCATGAAATCTTTGACCCCCACTGCATGCGCTAATTTTCACTTCTATATTGACTTATAGATTAAATTAGGTCATCACCTGTCGCGGGACGACATTAACTTATATAAGTAAATATGCTATTGTCATTGATTTTTATATAGTTTATAAATTTACTATATAAATTTAATTTTAATAAAATAAATAAAATATCATAACTGATTTTTTAATATAATTTATATACTTTTTAATTTTTATAAATAAATGAATTATTTGACCTATATCTTTGAATTTAGATAAATACATCAAATATTTCAGGGACCAAAAATGTAATTATACGAAAGAAATTATAATCGTTGGATCACAAATGAAGAAAAACAATGAAAGACTTAGATTCCTCCATCGTATCCTCTTTTAATTATATATAGTTTAAGTTTATTATAGTTTATAGACCCGCTATAACGCGAGACTAATATAATTTTAATAAAATGAATAAATATCGTAATCGAATTTTTTATATAGTTTATAGACTCTTTAATTTTTATAAATGAATGAATTATTTGGTCTATTTCTTGAAATTTAAATAAATACATTAAATATTTAAGGGACCAAATGTGTAATTATGTGAAAGAAATTATAATCGTTGTGAATTCCCTCATTCAGGACAGATGGAACCAGGTTATGGATCTGTTCAAGTTGGTCGATCAATCCCTCCTTTGTTTCCCCTGCCTCCGGGCACCTTAGAATAGATTTGATTGGAAGGAGGGGATCACAAATGGTGATAAACAATAAAGGGTTCAGATTCTTTCATTATATCCTTTTTTAATTATATATAAAGAATTTAATAATTCTCACTCATTCGAAAAAAAAGTCAAACGATGAAAAGAAAAAAGACCTTTACCGTACAATATTAGTATAATTTTGCTAAGTACACAATACTTCTTCAAGAAAAGTATCAACTTTTTCTATACACATGTGTATATGTATATATGTATACGTATTTAAGAAGATGTTGTACATTTTGCATCCCAAAAGGCGAAAGAATATGCCAATCTGGATATCCTACATCTATAAAAATAAATGTATCAAACCTTTCCGACTTTTATTTGCATATTGAGTTATAACGTGTTTCTTCAATGCAGTCATTTTTGGTCTACTGACGAAACAAAGCAGGTTTGACTAAGATGGGTTAGTGTCCAATTGACCAGACACTTCATTATGTCTTTCTGCTTTACGTTTCAGTTTAATACTGAGGGGTGTTTGGGGTTGTATTTTGCAAGTATTATTTTATTATTACAATCGTAAAAATGTAAATAGTTAGAAAAAGGTATCTGGCAAAAAGGTGATTATCTTTGTTAGAGAGAAAGTACAATTTTGAAAAAGCAAATAGAAACATGCTTTCAAGACGCCGTTTTAAAAACGCAATATCTATTTGAAAATGCAATCCCAAACTCTCAATCTTGATGTATGTTAAATGGATTTGGGTAGTGGACTATAATTTGATGTTTTAGTGGAGAAAATGATCGGATTTTGTGATGAATTTCATAAGTAGAATGAGAAAAATGAAAATGATATTTTATACACCTCATAATGTATCTATATATATTTTAGATCGCATAATATATATTTTATTCAAAGGAAAATAAATTAAAAGAATAAAAAATATCATACATGGTCCTTTTTAACTGAATAGTTAACGGTCGTTAGTCTAAAGGATTATTGGCATAACAAGTTTCAAAATAAAGGACCATCGGTGTAGTTAAAGTTTGTAAAGGACTGCTAGTAAAATTCGAAGTAAACATAAAGGACCATCGATATAATTTTCTTAAAAAAACTATAAGTCTTCTAAATTTGACACATGTACACCTTAACAATCGGGCATGTGTCCTAATAAAAACTTAATCTTTTTAATTTGATTATTTTATATTCTTATTTCTACCTATCTTCATTTGTATACAAAAGAACACGATCATCTTTTGATTGACATCTATACGACACCTCGTTAACTCTAAACAAGTTTTTTTTTTTCTTAAAAAACACTTATTCTACTCATATAAAAATATATTTTTACTAAACTTGTTAATTTATATGTTCATTAAAACATTGCAAAAAATAGATTTCTAAATGTTTGAGACTAGTATTATTAGAAATTATAATTAATTTCTAATGTAAAGATGTTATTACATTTATTTTAATTATTTGATAATGGTAACCATACATGATTGAAATTCATATTTTCATAAGTATATAGTATATCATCTTATCTCTTATGTTAGATATATATAAAAAGAACATAAAAAACCTAAATTCATATAAGTACATAGACACTTTAAAGATTTTTCATGTCTACTATAAAAAAATACACAAGGAAAAAAAACTCCATTTAGTAAACAAATTGAATCAAAAAGCTCACTTTGATTATCATACTAACATATGAAATTATTATTTCTTATATAAACATGCTAAATAAAAATGTAATACCTAATGACTTTTAAATTCAAACATCATCGTGGTGATTCTAATTACGTTGTTTTGTGATTTATATGTAAACTTTAAGCTAGTAATATTTCTTTCTATATATACATCATAGTTCAACTTAAGACTAACAACATTAATTTTTCCTTTATATTTGAATTTTAAAAATCAACACATCATCATAGTTAACATTAAATAACCATGATATATATGTGACATCACAAAAATCAAACATTAATCTGTCTAGCCGATGCAAGTCCCTGTAAATTTACTAGTACTTTGATACAAAAGACAAGGAATTGAAGCAGCTATGTTATGTACTTGATGAATTTGCTAATAAAAAGAAAGAAAAAGACAGGAGAATAAATCATCTCCATTGATGCAAATAGCAATAAACAACAAATTTCCAGGTATAAATCTATAAAAAACGGCATCCCAACTCAAATGGGCTAAACACTTTCTATTGTATCAGTTCATATCATTCAAAAATGCACTGATGGGAGTTAAATGTCTCGTTTGAGAGTAACTCAACCATGCGTTGCTCCAGCCTGTTGGCACCTGGACCAGGTTTCAAAACATCAGCATCACCCCAAAGGGTACAAGGCTCTTCGATAGAGTCACCTAAACACCAGCCACCTGGAACCGGTTTACCATGACCACGGTTCAGTAGTTCTTGGTCAATGCGGTCAAGAACTGGATCATCAAGAAGAAATGGAGAAGCAAATGCTGCACCACTGTTGATTAGATCATTGAAGTCGTCCGAGTGGAGTGTCCGTGGTTCGTGTTTGGTCTCGTATGCAGAATATTGCAGATTGTGGTTTACAACGGTTTTGTTTAATCGACGTGAATTACACAGAACGGTTGGGAAGTATACAGATTGGGATGAAAGACTGTTAGATAAGTACATAAGCAGGGTCCTGGGTAAGTTTTCTGTTCCTAAGATGCAAAACTCCACAAACTTTCGGCTCAATATAGACGTTGGTGAACCTGCAGGAACATATAAGTAAAACACTTGTCATCAATTTGACTACTTTTGAGATTGTTGTGCATGTGTTAAAACCCAACTTGACTTGTGTCAAAGCCTCTTTGTGTGAACTGAGATATTATGTAGATTCTGGACTACCCAAATGGGATATTATTAGATCTTTGTGCGAACTGAAAATATGAATGATTCTCTATAGTCCCAGCTATTTGACTTAATGGTCTTTACTCTTTTGTATGTCACTCATTTTGGGGGGGTTGTTTAGGAGTGCGATTTCAAAGCGAAAATTGCAATACAAAGAATCATAGCTAAAAAAATAATCAAAAGCTTTGAAGTTAGGGATACTTGGATAATTTAACATTTTACTCAATCAGCAACTCCAAACCAGCTTCTACAAAATTCTACTTACTTCGACAGTATATTATTAAATAGACAAACAAAATGATAAGCAATTTTGCCTAACACTCTGAAACAGATTGTTGCAAGTCATTAGAACATTAAAAGATATATCACTTAAGGTCGTATTCTAATATTCTAATATAACGTAGTGCTCACAAAAGATTATTCAAGATGCAGAACTGTGTTCTCACAAGGATTATGGAGCATACATTATTATTTATCCAGGCACATAGTAGGTTCTCCCTAACTCAAGATCCCAAAACATGTCTTAACTTTCAAATTATACACTAGTTTACACCAATATTTTGTTCAAGTCATCCTGCTCACAAGAAGAAGAATAGTATACCCCATATGATATCTCAATAACTTCAGATAACTTAATTAATAGTAAGCGCATATAGATTAGAATAGTAAATTGGTAGGACTGGATACTTTCCTGTGAACAACCGATAAGCATCTGGCAAAGGCCGTTTTTGAGTTCCATAAAAGATATCACTCGGCTCGTTGAGAAAAAGCCCCGGGTCAACCACCACAGGTTTCAACATCCGTGACCTGTAAACCGTGAAATATACATATCATGAAACTCCCTAATACTACAAAATTACCCATAAAAACTATGTAAAAGTGACTTCGCCATACTCTTTCCAGCCAATGTAGCTTGTGTGATTAACAAAGTTGAGATCTTTAGGCACGTATGATAGAATGTGAAGAAGATCTATAAAATAAACACAAGGCCAAGATAAAATGCAACATCAGTAAAGTTTAGGCTTAAGTGCACAGACATGTAACTATTTTTGCTCCGACATTCATAGTACGCAACAAAGTACTCGGGGTTACATTGTATGTAATGAACTTTCAATTTGTTGCAATTGTATGTAGTTTGGTGACGTGGCTGCTTGTAATGATAACACGTGTCACCTCATCCGGCTGACACAAGTAAAAGTACCAAAAATTGCATACAATAGCAATGAATAACATGTTAATTACACACAACGGAAGCATGTACAGTTCGATACACACTATGAATGTCAGAGCATAAATAATTACATATTCGTGCAATCAAGCCTAAAGTTTATGAAACAAATGAGAAAATATGGATAAATATCTATGTATAAAAACTTGTTAACCATAACATACACACTTGACTTCAGAAACTAACATTGTGAGTGGTGATTAAGCACCAACAAATACACGTAACTGGCAAATCAAACTTCGTGACTATACACCAACAAAATACACATAACTATTGAAAGAATGATACTTTCAACAAAGGTATACACCTTGAATAGAACTTACAACTGCAACAACCAAAACGACGACATCAATAAACATTTAAGGCAAACTAGCGGTTCTGAGTCATAAGCAAAGCAACTCAGAAAACCAGTAGTACACCACAAACTTAAATAAATGCAAATTGAATACTTAGTAAAAATACTTTAACAACCAACAATCCAAAATTACTATCTGGTACTTTGTAATGTTGCTTGCACTTATAAACCCTAGAACAATAAAAATTGAGCAGCTTTCAGAGTATGCAAAAAATCATAAAAAGTACAAAATTGAAAGTAACAAAAGAATACCATCTTGAGTAACAAGTGGGTAATCAGCTGCAGAGAGATTAATAAACCAATCCCAATCAGAAGAAAGCTTCAATAAAATAGCAGCACCATGTAAAGTGGATGAAACAGTCGAAGACCCTTTATGTGAAACTAGATCAGATTTCCCAATAACATTCACATTTTGTGCTGCCCAAAATACCCCAATTGATTGAACAGTTAGTGCTAATAAATCACGTTCCCTTCGAGGGGCAGAACGGTCAAGATGTAATAGATACTGGTTTCTTGGATGGTAGATGGAAAAAAGCAACCGAATGATCCGACCCGAATCGTTACAGGATCCGGATAAGAAATATGCGATGGTGGGTGATGCAGGTGGAGACTGGTCGGTTGTTTTATTGTTGTTATTGACAAAAAGGAGTTGGTGGTTGTGATATTGTGCGGTGGATATACGGTGGGGGAAGAGGTATGGGTCGGAGAACGACGGCGGTGGTGGCGGCGATGGGAATGGGGAAAAGAAGAAAAGAAGAAAAAGGATGGTGGTTATGGTTAAGATGGTGTAAATAGTGGTGGTTGATGATGGTGATTGTGTTGGGTTTTGCATTTCTTGATGATAAAGATTGAAACTTTTTGTGTTTTCTTTAAAGATAAAGATTGGTACCAGTGGTTGTGGTTGTGGGTGCCGGCCGTTGTGATGGAAAATAGTGACAAGGTTGTTGATGCTTTGAATTGCCCGTCCTCATTCTCAGTTTCAAGTTTTGATACCATCAATCAATCAATTCATTTAAGATTTCAAAGTTATATTAGTGTGTGGATCCTTGGTGTCCGTGTGTGTCTAGACCCTAGATTATAGAATACAATAAAAAGGTAGCCTAATATAAACGTTACCTTATTCTCTTTTTTTAGAAAGTCATATACTTATACAGTTAAACACATTATTATCACGAAAATATATATATTTCTTTAATTATTTATAATAGTTTAAATCTAATATTTAATGTGAATTGTTATCATAAAGCAAGATCAGATCAAACTCAAACTCGTACAATTTGATCCATATGAAATGATGATAGCAAATGTACTATTCTATTTTATTTTACGGGTGTTGCAATACATACTAATACAACACATATAACAAATTGATGAAATGCTCTTATATGAACCATGATAGTAATAGCATAATACAATGCTTAAGAAATAAGTTTACTAAATTTGTTATTGGGAATTTTGACCTTAAATTGTTAATTCTAAGTTACGAACTTTTCTCTTACAAAATTGATTCCCCATTTAGCCCATTAGCTATTCATTAAAACAAAGTTAGTCTCTTTGTAGTTTTCGATTATTAACTCAAACAAGCAAAATCAGATGAGATAGAGATCTACGATCATATAATCGGGATCTTCCACATATCCTATGCTATTTTCTGTGATCAAGTTTGTAGGATCCTAGAATCTTAAGATAAAAATTAGAATAATGATATACGGAGTAAATCATTTATGAGCCATGGCCTCTATATAGTTGATAACTATAGTAACAGAATAATTATCTTTCTTCTTTGTAACAAATGATGACTTATATTATCCGGAGCATAATATATAATTATATTATCATGTTGATGATGTACATTCATGTGTAAAGACAACAAAAAGGTTTTTCAACAATGTATTAGATATTGTCGGAAATAAGTTGTAGTGTTAATTGAGAAATTGCTTACTCAGATGGTTGGAAATTGTAAAAATCAAGCTAAAAAGATTTATATCATATATGTATTTATGAAGTTTCACTCAATCATAAATCATTTTTAAGACATGAAAAAGGCTTTACAAATCTTACAAAACATAAACACTTTAATCATAGAAACATTGATATACATATTAATGAAGAATACATGAAACAAAGATATCACATTTTGTTCACAAAACCACACACGTACATGAAGTCATGAATGTCCACTTTTCATTACAAAAGCCTCCTCAATAAGAAAGATGGACAGTCAACCTCAACAAAGACTCCACACCATCAGCAACAATCTGACCAGCTGGTATCAATGACCGAACCTCAGCAAACCCACAAGCATGTAAAAATTTCCCAGTGCCACCGGTGACTGACAACCTCGACATTGCGCTTCCAATATGATAAACACCAAAAAAGTTGATACTATCTCCATACTCGCCTCCTTCCATCATAGCAGTAAATGTCATCATTTGTCTACTTCCATCTGCTGAGCTCGAAACATAAACTCCTTGTGCTTTCCCTAATGACTGCGAACCCAAATTTGGGTTAATGGTTAATAAGTCATCAATCACAGTTATAGTCCCAAAACCAAGCCCGAGCCCATCTGGTCCCAGTTGTGCTGCAATCTGGTTTTGAATATTGTTTTGGTTAAGGTTTCCAGCGAATTGTGTGCCAACTAGGCCAGTTCCAAGCGGGACCCCATTCGCGTTAACAGTAGGGATGGCACCATTGGCATTAGGAATGGCTACCCCACCTTGTGGTGCGCGAAAACCTATACGTCTAGCAAAAGGTACTTGACCACTGTATATGTTACCTAATAAACCTGTTACTGGTCTAGCTGTTGGGTTGCTACCACCAAGAATATCATGCATGTATAGTTCGAAAACATGGTCTCCTCCTGCTGCTGCAGCTGGATCCAATGATGTTGCACTCAAGATTCCAATATGCACAACAAGGATGGTGAATATCAAAGATAAGGATTGCTTCGACATCTTGAAAATTGAATGATCTTTGAGTGATAAGAGAGATGGGAGCTTGTTGTTTTGGATGGGTATGGAGGTATGGAGATGGTGTTTAAATACCAAATTAGTACTACATACAGAAGCATAAGGAAATGGAGTTGGTTTATGTTGTGTTAGTTATGGGATTGTTATATATATATATATATATTTCTATTTTTATATATGCTTGACTGCTGAGCCACTTTTATTTACATTTTAGCTCGTATACGGTTAGGTGCATGCCCTATAACCTTTTTGGTAGGGTGTATCTTGACTGAAGATCTTGGATTCATAACTGGTATTGGTTAGATAGTAAGGCTTTGTGGGGTCTTTAAATCTATCTAAACCATACATGATTTATGTTGTAGTGGTTCTAACAAAACCATTAATATGAATTAGTGATCATCCATTACATAAAAGATTTTGACTTTATCATTTTACATAATTAATAATAATAATAATAATAAAATAATTGAATTCGACTTATTTGGTCAAACCTTCCTATCAACATGTGAAGATCATTCTTATTTAACAACAATATAACCAATAGCGATGAAACTAGCTAGGATCTAACAAGTAGTTCCACAAGACTACTGCATCATCGATCTGAATCCTACAGCTGCTCTTGTTGCATAGGTTCTTCATGATTCACGACCTTGGGTTGTCTCACTATTGGAGAAATCAATTTCCATACTGCATTCAGTAGTCGATCATTTATAAAGTCAAAGTCAAACATATATAAGTAAGGCACTGATACCATCTATCCATAAGTACAGACTTACAGTAAATTGTGGCTGCAAACCACTCATTAACTATTTTCACCCATGTACTTGCCCACCCAACATCGATGCTCCATCTATTGTTTCACAAAATCACACAACAAAGATTCTTAGCACATCTTAATTCGACAACCAGTTATTTTGCATAATAAAATTGCATCCGGATCTTACTTTCTGGTTGGACTATCAAGATTCCAGCTAATGAAAAGCATAGCAAAATACATAGCACCCAAGGAGAATATCAGGTGAAAAATTCCATAATTATAGGGGATGCCATCTTCCATTTGATCTTCTTGTTTCTTGAGCTAAACACAAAAGATTTGGGCATAAGCAACCAATCACAAATTTTGGAATATCAATTATAACTAATGGAGAACCTGAAACGTTTGTGAATCAATCCCAGTAGAAAATGTTGCCATGATGATGGCCGAAACCCCGACTAGGAAGCCCTAGAAACACAAGAATATAAATTTGCATGATCACGATTTAAGTTTTTGAGGTCTAAAATAGAGGGTGTCAGCTTCTTACTAGCACAGTCATCCAGTCGACATGCTTGTTATCTTGCTTTTGAGGGCTGCATTTTTCATTGGCAGGCTCACTGGAAATCATGAGAATTACTATGACAAAAAGTTTAAAATAATTCCAGTAATCTACAATCTTTATTTATAAAATGATAACAAACCTTCTTAAAGCAGACCAACAGAGGAAAACAATATAAGTTGCCATGATCCCTGATGATAGAAGACCTCTATTCACCTGCTCCAAGTCTTGTGACAATCAGAATCTTGAATAATAACTTAAAATTGCACTGTGATTTTACCTTTGAGTGCAAGGATATAACCATCATGACTAGAAGCAAAATTGCTGTCCATGCGATGAAGAATATATTGAGAGTGCATGAAGGTTTGGATGCATATAATATATACATCACGATGATCCCACATAAAGACGCCATATAGAACAGTGTCGACATGAATAATCCACAACACGAGCTGCAGAACATAAAAGGCGCACATCAAATCTGACGTTAGTGAACATTTAAAATGCGATAAAAAATCGAACCTTTGTTTCTTTCTTTCAGCAGGCATCCAGTAAGCATTCCACCATGCTATGAACTCGATTACACTTAGAAGCTGGAGGACGAGAAAAATCCTGGATCATAGACTTAGGTAAGAACTGATTTTGATATTAACAATTTAAAAAATATATATTGTTATTACAAATAAAGAAAAAAAAAGTTAGAAGATTACCCTGCACCAACTCGAGCAAGTTCACCTGCAAGAAATTTTAGCTTTAGTTGACTAGTTATTTGAAAAAAATATATTGGCTTGTAAAGTGACTGACTTACCATATAGATGGACATAATCTGAGGGGATGAAGAACGAAAACACTAGGGTGATCATCAAGATAGCAAACTTTGAGGTCCACCATCCAGAATGCCATGTATTACGAATGTTATATAATTTGGTTGTTCCACATGTGGTCAGAAACAACATAAAGAAGAATATCTTGAAATGTACGTTAAGGATTCGCAGCAGATAAATCAAATCAACCGAAACTCCAGGAAACACGCTGAGTTACAAAAAGATACAAAGCATCCAAAGCTCACTCGCAGAACTCCCATTGTTTGGAAACAGTGACGGCCTTCGGGTCCACAACCTTTAAGAACTGCAAAAAGAAGTAAATGTTTTAATGAAAATGTGATCCAAATGGAAGTATTGAGTTTGGTGATAAGTTAAAGTTGCAAAACTTACTGTGGAAGTGAAGGGAGACCCTTTGACCATAGTCGCGCAGAAACCAAGCTACGAGATTTACCAATGAGAAGATAATGCCATACGTGAAGCGGGCTCTTAGTGATTTCTTTTTCCTTAACAAGCATTCTATGCTTATATGTTGCATAATTTCCCATTGAACAATCTCAGCATCGGTTAGTTTGATGTCTACAAACACTCCATCTTCGATCATTTCACCAGTCTCAACCATCCTGAAATTAGTTTAATTACTAGTCGAAAATAAATCCAAAGTTCAAGAAAACCGAATTTAAGGCTTTTATCTTCTGAATGCAAGAAGGATTGGAACACAGTGTGAAACAAGTGGAATGGATATATAATGCTGGTGCAGAAAGTTATAATCACATTGATCCCACATTAATGGGTAACCATGCTTAATGCTCTAAAAATAGTTAAAGAAGATAAAACAAGATTAAGGAGTAATTGGAAGATTATCAAACCTGCAAAGTTTCTTGGTGTCAGTCTCCCAAAGCAGAGGGAAGTGATCAATGAGGCTCCTTGGATGCAACTAAGATACTGATCCTGATATCATGTTTTATTTACCCTTAAAAGTAATAATAAAATAAACAAGAAGAAGGTAGCAAGGCTCCAATTTGTCAGGTTTGAGTAATAATTGGTTTAAAGTCAGCCCAACAACTAAGTCTCAGTAAGTAGATACTGTTAGCAGACACTCCATTTCTTGAACACTCTATTATTATTTGCAAGTCTTCCTTTCTTTTTGTTGCTTTTTTTTTTTTAGTATATATATAAGAAAATAAACACTTACGTACTATAGAAGAGAAAATAAACAAAAATACTTACCATAGGAGTATATTGCAAGCTAATAATATATGAAATAATTAAGTTAAATAAGGCAGTTAATCATAGCAAGCTTTTTGTTGCTGTTTGATAAAAATTAAGTATCAACTCTTCAAGAAAAGCGTCGATGAAGTACTGTTTGATTAACAAAAGTAACTTGGTAAATGGTGCTTGTAATCCGGGACAAGTTAGATTTTTTTAGATTATCATATTTTTCTTGTTTTTATTATGAATTATTATAGGAACAAGGTAACAAATTGGAAAATCTTCCAAAAGATAGGAAGATTAGATACAAGAAAATGAAATCTATAAAGTTACTTCTACTCAAACATAGACAGTTGTAAAGATACATGCATCTTTTTTAGATGATAGTGTGAAAATGTTAAATTTTGTTGGCAAAATTGGTAAAAAAGGGGAGTGAGAAAGTATACATGTGAAGATGAAGAATGTTGCTTTGAGTGCAATTGAAGACATGGGCAAAAAACCAAATGCAAGATGACAAAAGGTGGCAGGTCCTTACAGGTTGACCCATTGTTAAAGTTGATTACGGCTAATCACGCGCTAGAGACCGTTGTTAGGAGCGGAACGGTGCTCAATAAATAAAATTAAATATTAACTTAACGTATACCCTCATTTTATTTGCATCCATACCCATGACATGTGTCCATGTTGTGTTGTTTAAAGCTTTTTGAGGGAATTGAATGTGATTGTTACTTGCCTCCTCTATTGCTGTTTTTTGGTTGTTCACTAGATGAGATGAATCAAGCAAATATATAGGTTATATTGTTAGGTATGTTATGATTGGGTTCATGTTTGTCCTTATGAATGAGTAAGTACATTACTGAATCATACAACCTGCTTCACATCAGAACTCCTTGCAACCAAATATTATGATCATTGTCCGTTCTCGCAAGAAATTGCTATTTTTTTTCTTCGATACAACGTCATTCAAGTATACTTTACCCAAAACATGGAATGAAGTATAGTAAATAATGTGGCTTTTGAATGTAATTGAAATAGGTGGCAGTAGGCAGGATTAGAACAAGGAGTACACAAAAGGCCGAGAAAAAGTATATCCAGATCTAGCAATTTTTACTTTTCATTTTTTTCATTTTTCTAACCTCAGACACAGGTTCCATTAGCAAGAATGCATCATTCAAATGGGATCAAAACAATGATCAATAATTGTTCATTAACTTGCACTTAACTAAATTTTCGCATGCTAGTCATATTACTCACAAGCCGAATGCCAGCAAAAATAAAAATAAAAATCCACTAATTCTCTTGCATTATAAACACACGCCTTCTTCTGATATCAGGTGTCACACATACAAAGTCAACCTTTTGTGTGCTTACTTTGTCAGTAAAGTGTATGTCAATCGTTTACTGCATCACAAGGCCGGTCAAAAGTCCATGCCTCCCATTCCGCCCATTGCACCACCCATTCCTGGAGCCGCTTCACTAGCAGCTTTTGGGAGTTCAACCACAATGGCTTCAGTAGTCGTCATCAAAGAAGATACACTACACACAAATAGCAAAACAAAATCAGTCTGCAGCATTATTAGATACACAACAATCAGAACCAACCGACCACAGTTGCTTCAAGTTGATGTATATGTTATTGGTCTTGATAAATAGTAGATGTATTGTTGAAGCACTGGTCCCGGTCGTAAAAAGTATTTTTGTCTAAATAATTTCAAAAAAAAAAAAAAATTTGGATCGATCCAGATCGTGATCCGATCCACTTAAATTAATTGGATATGGATCGGATCATGATCCATTCTATTGGATCATGGATCGGGTCATGATCCATTTAAGTTGGATCACTAATGGAGCGGATCAAGATCCATCCATATCCATCTATTGCCAGCACTAGTTCTCATCACTTTCAACAGATCAATGATTCCAATTTTTCACCATATCCACATATTCACCTGCATATCAAGAGAGTTCATAAACATTCACCGATTCTTGAATCTCAAATAAGTGATGACAGCTCTAAATAACAAAACATATGCACCAATCTTTTGCAGCATCATACCCAATATCTGGGTCATCTTGTTCTAAAAGCTTACCAACCACAACTGAGCCCTCAACTCCAACATTAGAGGCAATTGTATGAACTGGCATCTGAAATTAGTCAACTATAAACAGTTAATTTCTTGATATTACCAAACAACCCATCTCAACGTTCAACTGGAACTAAAAAGCTGTGACCTTCAACGCATTTTGAATTATCTGAGCGCCAATTTTCTGATCGAAGTTGGCTGTTGGCAATTTGTCCAACTGTTTAGATGCATACAAAAGAGCAACACCACCACCAGCATCAAATGAAGTTATTTAATGTGTTTCTTATTCTTTGATTCTTCCATGACTAGTTCAGGATAGAACGGTTTAGCTACACTAGTTTACCTAGTACAATTCCTTCCTCAACGGCCGCCTTTGTGGCATTTAGAGCATCTGTGACTCTATCTTTCTTTTCACCTACTTCAGTGTCACTGGCTCCTCCAATATGAGGAACATAAATCACAAATTTTCATCATTTAAATATAAGTGCAAAAACTTTTAATCACTAAGAAGCCATATAAAGTGTAACAAGGAAAAACCTTTAGTACAGCAACGCCGCCCGACAGCTTCGTTAACCTCTCTTGTAACTTCTCTTTATCATAATCAGATGTGCTAGACTCGATTGCCGACTTAATCTATCAAATGGATAGCCTGCAAACTTGTAGATCCGCCCTTGAGTATAACCTGTAAAACTTTTGTGTGTAGAGGTTTGTATAAAGAAAAGCTTTAAAAGCCATTGACCTAATGCAAAAAAAGAAAACGTTCAATAATCTAAATTAATAAAAATAAGTTTGAGAGATAATGTAATAGGTTTTGAATTACAAACTTTTATACACTTTTTTCCTACTTATTATTTTATTGTTTTTCTATAAAATTTGGAGTTTTGAATCGCGTTTTTTATATCTGAGCAAATGATTTCTTTAAAGCTTTTTATTTTATATAAAATTTAAAATTACTTACACGAATTTTTTCAAAAAGTTATACAAAATTCTTGTATTGGATACTCCAAGAAATAGGTATGTATAATATATTTACTTTGGTGTATGTTTCATTATTTAATAATTTTGATTATTATAGTAGGGCTAGTTTAAATATTTAGTATCCCTTAATTTAATTATTATTATTGTTTAAGAAATGATTATATGCATGGAATAAGGATTTGATACGGATATATTAAGTATATTTCTTCAATAGGTTGATAGTTTGGTGATTATTTAGAGCTTAATATTTAGTTGCGAATATTAGATTCATTAATTACGTGAGTATTATTAATTTATGTAAATAAAAAAGGATAATTCTATTCTACTAACGTAATGAAAGATGGATGGGCTAATACTATGTAAAATTTATAATTTTATATTTAAAAATAGAGGAAAGTTCAAATAAGAATAAAAAATTTAAAGAGAATAAAGAAATCAATCTCAATTGTTCATTTTTATTAAGATAATAGAATTCTCACATTTTTAAAAACTGAATATCTTAAAATTGGTTAGTCAAAAAGTTATAAAAATTGCACCATTAAATCGGTTTTTTTTTCTTTTCGATTAATCTCAAATGGTATACTTTTTCGACGATTTTTTTTTTCATTTTGTGATAGATTTTGAAAATGACTATCACATGTTATAGTCGATGGTATCACATGTGATAGCCGTTTTAAAAAAAAAATGAAAAAAGAAATTCATCAAAGTTATAAAAATTGCACCATTAAATCAGTTTTTTTTCTCTCTTCGATTAGACTTCTCAAATGGTATATTTTTGACGAATTGTTTTTTTTTTTCATTTTGTGATGGGTTTTAAAAACGACCATCACATGTGATAGTCGTTAGTATCACATGTACTAGTCGACGGTATCACATGTGATAAGCGTTTCCAGAAAAATTGAAAAAAGAAATTTGTCAAAAGTATATCATGTGAGATGTCTAATCGAATTGGAAAAAAATGATATTTTTTATGGTGTAATTTTTATGATTTTTTGACCGGTTATTTTTTAAATATTTAATTTTAAAAAAACGTGATGAAAAATGAGGTTTTGCTAAATGAAACTCTCTCATTGATGTCGAAGGATTCTCCGACATTCCTAGTAATGTTCCCAAGATCATCATCTTTTGGCCGGCAATGAAGCACAAGACCATTCACCTCACATCGGATATGAACTGTATGGTGTTTCATAACGTATCCGTTGTCGGATTGTTGTAGGTTTCCTTCTACTTGGCCGGTAACAATGTTGTTGCCACCAATAACTGCATATATCACATAAATACTAAGTGCTAAAATTGAAAGAGAATGTTTTTTCCACGAGGAAAGTCATCATCGACTATTCACACAATACAATTCATAGGACTCTTTTTCTTTTCAATTTTTGATGTCTTAAGCAACTTAATAGCATTACAGAAAATCTTGACCATTGTAATTAGAGGTTGAATTTAATGAAGGAAATAGCGAAGTAGTCCGATTTTTTTGATTAAAACAACTTGGAAAAGTAAGTCAAGGCGTATCATATATATATATATATATATATATAACATAATATAAACAAAATAAAAAATTTAATCCTTCCCACTTTCACTGATGCATACATAATTTATTATTTGGTACAATATTACACAAGATAAACTACGCTATACACAAAAGAAAACTCATACATATATATATACTCTATCGTATATATTAAAAACATATATCAGATGACTTTTCAAGTAAATAAATAAAAAATATTTATATTTAAAAGACAAAATAATTTTCGAGCTATTAACTAAAGTTATATTGAGAATTCAAATATTTAAAGGACTTTTAATTTTTGAAATCCGTATATAATTTAATATAAAATAATATAATAATAATACAGTATGATAAAAGTCTACGTTTTAAAACTTGTTTAAGTATACTTTTAACACCCATACGATGATCATTATATTTATTAATTCTCATAATTAAAGGATACATTTCCCAAAGATATAAAGTTTGATAATTAAACAATATATAAAGTTTTTTCTATTCAAAATATAATTTTAAGTTACAATTTTGCACAAATCATATTACTATTAACATTCATTTCAAGAATTTAAAAGGAAGCAAATCAAATGTCACATATGTACTAACATATGATTGAACACACATTTTATAGCTACATGTAGATGATATTTATATTTATACTACAAATTGAATTTTGTAATCCATTTTGAAAGAATAACTTTACATATTCATTATTGTCATATATTTTAATTAATTAAATAATATATATTTCTGCTATATCATCTATTCTATAATTTTTGAGTTCTTGATACAATTAATGGTATAATAAATAAGTATTTATTCTTTATTATTATTACTTATATTTATACTTATACTTATATTTATATCATTAACAATCTATAATAATAATAATTTAAATTTATCTTAAAAGATTGAGTCTTTATATAATAATTATAAATTAACTACTACATTAAATGATGATAAAAATATAAAAGTATAATAATAATAATTATTATTATTATTATAATCTATAAAAATTAAGTTTTCAATAATGACAATGTTAATTTGATATTTAGACAATATAACAAATACTTTTATTATATTTTTCACGTATATATGTAGCTATTTAAATTAATTTAATTTAAAATGTTCACTACTGTTTGTTTTTACTTGCATTCAAATTAAATAATGTATATCCAACATTTATATTGGTATAAACTTTTATTTGGGATGAGTAACGCAAACAAACAATAGTTACAAATATGAACAAACATGAAGAATATTATTAGTCACATGTAAATATAACACATGTGTTTGAAGTGATACCAACATTACAAATGATTTCGTTTCTATGTATATACAAATATAATATTGACTTTTAAATGTTTGAAAACTCAACTTATGCTATTTAATTAGTGTATGCAGTTTTTCTATAGTTTATAAGTACTTATTGGCATTTCCATTTATATGATTTACACGTTGATTTATCTCACAACAATAATTAAATTTTTAATCTAAATGTAATTGTAATTTATCATAAATTATGATTAATTCAAACATCATACTTTTTATTGCTTTATGTGCCATTTAATTTATTATATTAAATATAACATAAATAATAAATTTCGTACATCGCACGGGCAATCATCATTAGTATATCTATATGTGACACATGTAAAAAGTTATGTTATAATTAAAATTGCATTTAATAAAGTTAAACTTTGTATCATAAAATGTTAAATTTAATATTTTTTTAAAAGAAATATTATAAATTAATAGAGTAAATGGTGTAACATTATATTTTAAAAGAGTAAATTACATGAGTCGTCATTACGATTCTATTAAAAGAAATAGGTTTTTCTTTTACTTTTTAAAAGAAAAAGAAAATAAATGGATTTATACTACTTTATAATATATATATCTCTTTTTTAAATTCCTAATATTTAAGACTAAGTAAATGGATCTTCATCATTTATTTAAATTACAATTGATCTTAACCATTTATTTTCTATCTTTTTTTTTATCCCACCTATAAAAACTACCAACCAACACATACACACACTAAACACCTAAAATTATACACACCTCTCCTCTATCTCTCTCAACCGGATGACCATTAAACTACACCTAAAAGGCAAAAGTCAGATACTCACACAACATACAAATACATATAATATTATAATCGCCGCTGCATTGCACGGGTATTAGGCTAGTTATTTATGAATGTGTAAAGGTAGGAAAGAAGGGATAATCGGTGTAACTTTGAAATAAAATATAATTTAGTCGTTCTAAAAAAGATGAGGTAAAGAGTCTAACATTATATTCATATTTCCCTTTTATAAACTAACTTTCGTCACTGTGCCGCACTATGCCGTTCTCGTTCCGGTGATAGCCGAAACCCTAGCAGGCAGCTGTTTGTGTTGTTATATCAATCTCGCGCCTTTGATCATCGTATCTCGTACGTTTTATTGCTTTTATGTGTTTCTCGCTTTCATCTATTGTGCATTCATAGATGGATGCTGGATGCAATTATTCACCTCTAGTTTAACCACTTTCTGAGTTGTATTCTAAATTAATCGGATTTTTAGTTTTTGTATCTATTTTTTTCTTTAATTAGGCATCTGTAGTGTGTATCATAAAATTAAATAAAATTATTTATACTCTCCAATATTATCTTATGGATTCTGGAAGGTTAAGTGGTTATCATTTAATTGGTGCTTTATGCTGTTGTAGTTGCTTATCACCTACAAAAATCGTAGTTAGCCTTCGCAGAATCAAAATATATAAAGTAATGCAGCACTTCTACCTCCTGAATTTTGCATTTGAAAAGATTTAGGGTCGATATATAAGTGTAGTGTCTCTCCTTTATTCAATGTAATTGCTTTAACCCTAAAAAAGTAGAAATCTTGCAGTGTCTTGTGTGTAGTGGGTATTTTACGTGTTCACTAAAGTTGTAATTGCTGTACAGGATTGGTGTGTTATGGGGAGCTCTGATGATGAGAAAGATGGTGCAGATGGTAAATGCACTAGCAACAGACCGAAGCGTAGCCCTGCTAATGGTAAAAAGTTTGTAGATGATGTTCTCAATGGAGAAAATGAACGTTGTGTAGAGAATTTTCGTATGGACAAACATGTTTTTTATAAGTTGTGTGACATATTACAAGCCAAAGGTCTACTACGCCACACTAACCGAATAAAGATCGAGGAACAATTGGCCATATTTATGTTCATAATTGGCCATAACTTACGCACTCGAGCAGTCCAGGATTTGTTTAAGTACTCAGGGGAGACCATTAGTCGCCATTTCAACAATGTCCTTAATGCAATTATTGGCATTTCTTTAGACTTCTTTAAGCCCCCAGGTTCTGAAATTCCTCCAGAAATTCGAAATGATCCGCGATTTTTCCCTTATTTCATGGTAATTTTATTTAAAAAATTTTATTAACTAAAAGCCGTTAGAATATTGTTGAATTTTTCTTGATCAAACTCTATCTGTGTAATGTTTTAGGATTGTGTGGGAGCTGTTAACGGCATACATTTGCCAGTGATGGTGGGTGTAGATGAACAAGGACCTTTCCGGAATAAAAATGGTGTTCTTTCACAAAGTGTTCTGGCTGCATGTTCATTTGATATGAAGTTTCATTATGTTCTAGCCGGTTGGGAAGGCTCAGCGCCAGATTTAAAAGTTCTAAGTTCAGCTCTTACAAGGAAAAACAAGCTTGAAGTCCCTGAAGGTGATGCCATTTATGAACATTTCGTGACATCTATCTATTTGCAGTTTTATTGATAGTAATTCCCGTTGTAGGTAAATACTTCCTTGTGGATTTCAAATATGCAAATATTCCAGGGTTCATTGCTCCATATCTAGGCACTCCATATGGGTTACTTGCATCTGAAAACGGGTTCCAAGCACAAGATGCTAAAGAGTTGTTCAATCATCGGCACTCATTGTTGAGAAGCATGACTGACAGAACATTTGCAGCGCTAAAAGAACGGTTTCCTATACTGATGTCAGCTCCTTCTTACCCTTTACCTACACAAGTGAAGTTAGTGGTTGCAGCATGTGCTATACATAATTACATTCGTGAAGAGAAGCCAGATGACTCCATCTTCAAAATGTACGAGAATGAAGATAGTGTTGCACATTTGGAGGAATCAATGACACAGCCACTTGATTTTGAAAAGCCGGATATGATGATGTATCCAGAGAGTCAAATGACGGATGTAGATGTCCCTTTTGACGCCCAACAAATAGAACACTCATCACAATTGCGTGACACCATTGCTGCTGAGATATGGAATGATTATGTTCATGATTTTCCAATCAATGAAGTATAACCTTTCTTTGTTGTTGGCTTTTAGATGGTCAAGTACATAAATAGCTTTGATGTAGTAGTAGTTACTAGAATAGGTTATTACTCATTGTAATTGACATTTTTGTTGCTGTAAGAATGCAATATCAAATGAGTAGACCTTTTAATTAAGTTGGTTATAAAAAGGACTTGCTATATCTCGAATACCCTTTTTCTGAAAATTTTCCTTACCCCATGACATTAACTTTTCCTTTACTCATTCTCCAACTTGGGATTTGAGAACATGAAAAAGAAACAAAAAGTCATTATTTGTAAGGATAATATATTGAATCGATCAACTATTTTAACTGTTATTATCATAAAAAACTTTGTTTATAAGCTAGTCAAGTATGATTTGATGTAATTTCTCCAAAGATATCAGAGTAACAAAGCTTTCACTCAAGTAAAAATTAGATTTATCCATCCATCCGTCAGGAAAGCACCTTTTCATCTTTCTTGAATCCGGGTTGTATCATATGACGTCGTATCAGACGGGATATCTGTATCTTTTAAACAATATATATGTGGTGGAAAATAATTCTTTAGCTCAGCTCCTGCTCCACGGTACTACTATGGCTACTTTCAGTGCAAAGCTTTGCTCGTGGCCCTTACGATTACCCAATGCTATTTCTGCATCATCATCATCTTATTCTTCTAATAAAGGTTCCCGATTTTGTATTTTCCTTGTCCTATTATCTTTCACTGCAAAAACAGTTTATATTGAGAGATGAAACTAACTAAGTGCAGAATCAAATGGGAATTCAATAAAACTGAGAGATGATTGGAGGCAGCGATCCAAACCCATACCCCCTGGTGGTACATATCCAGCTAAAGACCAGTGCAGGTTCTTATTTAATTGAAAAAGATACAGTTTTTTTTTTTTTTTTTTTTTTTTTTTTAATTTATAAAATGGAACTAGGGTTCTGTTTAAAAAGTGGTTTTTATTGTTGTTGCAGTAAGTGTGGGTTGTGTGATAGTTACTACGTTGCTCATGTCAAGAATGCTTGTGCTTTCTTGGGAGATGGAATGTCCAGAGTTGAAGTCAGTTTCCATCTCTAAATATTACATCTTTTTATGAAAATATTTGTGGATAAAGAGTCAATCAATTTGCTACAGGGGTTAGAACAAGTGGTTCATGGCCGAGGTCGGAATGCTGATTCGTTAGACGAAACATACTTAGGTGTCCATGAGGAGCTACTGTATGCTCGTAAGATAAACCCTGTTGAAGGTAATCTTTTCAAGCTTTTAGCTTTTGATATTGGTTGTTATGGATAGGGTTTTGTAGTGAAGATAAATATTTTTATCATTTTCTAATTAAAAAATACATTTCGGTATCCATGTAATCTTTATTTGTTTGTATTTATTGGTAGGAGCTCAATGGACAGGGATAGTAACAACTATTGCAATTGAAATGTTGAAATCAGGCATGGTTGAAGCTGTCATTTGTGTTCAGAGGTAGTAAATACAGTATATCCGTTATACGGCTTATTAAGTATCAAGATTTCAATCAATTCATAGTGTGGTAATTTGTGACAATGTTTTGATTGAATTTTTGTTTGGATTATGTCAGTGATCCAGAAGATAGACTGTCTCCAAGACCTGTTTTGGCAAGGTATACACTGCTGAAACATCATCTTTCTTTAATTTTTATCTTTTTATTATCTCATTATTTGCATTATCCATTGTGGTAGGACCCCTGAGGAAGTTTTAGCTGCAAAAGGTGTTAAGCCAACATTGTCTCCTAACCTTAATACACTTGCTTTAGTTGAGGTAATTACTCACCCTCTCCCCATACTTAGGAGAAATATGATACATATATCATATTATTTCAATATTATGTTAGTTATTGAATAAAATGATATGGGAGGTTTCTTGCTCAAAAATACACTTTGGGCGGCTTTTACTTGCTTGACCCTTTTCCCTTATAAGCTAGTGTTCTTTTTTACCCATTTGGACCATTAACCATAAAATATAATCTGAATAAACTCGTTCATAACATAATGGGTCGAAATTGCCACTCGTATTGCATATGGTACCATTGTTCTCCGTGTAAGACAGGCATATAATCTGAATAAACCCATTCACAACTAAATGGGTCAAAATTGCCACTCGTACATTGCATATGATACCATTGTTCTCCGTGTAAGACAGGCAGCGGGTGTAAAGCGTTTACTTTTTTGTGGTGTCGGGTGCCAAGTACAAGGTATGGCCACCTGTGTTATGATTTGGTATGTAGTTGCTTCTAAATTTACTCCGTTCTTGTAACTTCATTATTTTAATGCAGAGTTGTTTCTTAATCTGCAGCACTACGATCAGTGGAGAAATATTTGAACTTGGACAAGCTTTATGTACTAGGGACTAATTGTGGCAAGTTTGACCTTTTCTTGTTACCTCTCTTTATGTTACAATATGGTGATCATATTACAGTTTGTTCATTGTTCATAGGTGCGCAATAATATGCTAACTTTTTTTCTTCTTCTGTAATTTGTGTTGCAGTGGACAACGGAACACGAGATGGCCTAGATAAGTTTCTACGAGCTGCTAGCACAGACCCGGAAACAGTTCTTCACTACGAGTTTATGCAAGATTATAAGGTATTTGACATCTTTTTTTACCATCTATAACAACATATTATTACTTATCATGATTCCTTGCTTTTTTCTTCTACACTTGCCTGTTTAAGTATAGATGGTTTCTGGTTGAAGGGTACATGAATGGGTATAATTATTTTATATGGGTATTTGGTTGGTAGCTGATTTGCCTAAAACGACACACAACAACACACTATGTTTTTAAAAAAATTGGTTTAACCTAGATGGTATGATAGTATTGCTTAGTCAAGACGGGGTTGTCGAACTCAGAGAGCGAGAATTGAGCTATATTACTTAGACCTCTGGTAGTGCTTAGTTATTAGAAGTTTGGTTTTTTTCAGAAAGTGTTTAAACTAACTAATGAGATTGTTGATTAAAATGCATTGATATAAAATCTTCAAATCATTCTGCCACTTTTTGAGGGTTCTTTGCAGTTGCTTCTAATGGCATGGTGAGACATTGCCTGCAAGGCTGCAACTAGATAGCGACCAGAATGCTGAAAATCTTCATTTTCCCTTTTTCCTCCATTTTTGGTCCGTTTGCTGCTCTAATCATGTCTTTTCTGGATCTTTCACCAGAATAGCAAATTCGAAAAAAATTTGTCCCAATAACATGGCTTTTGCTATTTAAATTAGCTTGTATGAGACGAATACCACAACCTAAAATTTGTATAATATTTTAGACAATATTTGTAGGTATGTGGTTCACAATTAGGGATGAACCCCACATATATGGGCTTGTCTAAAACCCACCAAAGGGGCCAGGTATGGAAATCCATTCTAGCCTACAACAAAATCTATACCCATAGTCCCCACGATGGTAGCTTACTGGTGGGGGACATGCAACATGCATGCGGAGGTCATGGGTTCAATCCTCATTCCCATGCTCCTTTAACCATGGGTTACACGATTTACATCTCCCATGTTGGCTGTGGGACCGGTCGGTGGGGGCCAGCCAAATGGTCGGTTTTACCCTCTCAAATCTATACCCATAGCAAGTCCACACTGTAAACCAATACAAGCTTAGAAAAGATCGACAATTGTGAAATGAGTGTAGAACATGCTTACTTTTGTTATGGCGTCAGTTTATGCAAGTCATTTGTATGATTGTATCCTGCCTGCCTTGAAATATACTCCGTTACAGCTCTTTATCTGAATGCTTAGTCTTTCACCAACCTCTAGCATCAATGATTCTTGTATTATCTACTATAAAAGTATAATCTTCGGTTATGTTGTTTTATGCTGGATAGGTCCATTTGAAGCATTTGGATGGTCATATAGAAGAGGTATTTTGGCTGATAAATATTTCCTCTTGTCTTTGAGTCCCATTAGCATATTGTTTCATTCAACTTAAGATTTTACTAAAACAGGTTCCATATTTCTCTCTGCCAGCAAATGATTTGGTAGATGTTATAGCACCCTCCTGCTACAGGTAATCCGTATATGTTACTTATACAAGTTTCTTAATGCTCGTTTTCGCCCTGTAGCTGAATTAATACATTGCACTTTCTTTCTTTTTATGTTTTTTTGTTGCAGCTGTTTTGATTACACAAATGGGTTAGCTGTAAGCTCTTCATTTAACAATTTAAAGTTTCTTTGTTCTTGTAGAATTTTTCGTTCTACTTTATTATGGACTATCTATTTTTCAGGATTTGGTAGTGGGATACATGGGTGTACCTAAATATTCTGGAATCGGCATGACACAACATCCACAATATGTTACAGTGAGGTGAAGAATGGGATTCGACTTCTTATAGATTCCTGTGTTGCCATGCTTCATATTATACCTTGGATATACCTTCTCATCGTTGAAATTGTAGAAACGAACGTGGAAGAGAAATGCTGAATTTGGTAAAGACTCAATTGGAGATCACCCCTACAACAAGCGGAGTAAAATGCTAATCTCTTTATTATATGAACAACCATTTCAAATAATCTCTTTTATCATATCTTTTGATAACATAAATTGTTAAATTCAGGGAGAGAGACGTCCTTTTGTTATGGAAACTGTGAAGGCAGACGATAATGCTAAGCTTGGTAATTGTTGCATCTTGTCTTTTTCTTTTTGTAAATATTTACTGTTCATTTCTTTAGATATATGTATTATTTTATTCAGGAAAGGGTCCTGCTCAGCCTGCTCCGAAGTTCATTGGCAACATTATTGCATTTATATTAAATCTAGTAAGAGCTCTGTGTGACACTAAACTATTTAGTACAAAATATGAATTATTATAATAAAAAAGCAAACTTTCTTGGTGTGTTTTAGATCGGGCCAAAAGGTCTGGAATTTGCTCGCTATTCACTGGATTACCATACTATCAGAAACTATTTATACGTCAATCGTACATGGGGGAAAGAAAGGTATGTTTCTAAAGTACTCTTTTATCTCGTTTATTAGTCAGAAGTTGCATTTAAGTTCATAACCTCATGAATGCAGAGCTGATAGACACATGCCATCATATGCAAAGAAACTTGTGGCCATGTATAATGAGAATGGTGAAATTGATAGGATCCTTTCAAACAAGTAATCATTTTGATGGAAAATTTGTTATTGGTATGATGAAAGTGAGCTCAGGCCACTTGATAGGGATCTTAAAACCGAAACTCTTAACATTTTGTACATGTCGATATTGTTATATTTTAGTGAACCAAGAGACATTTATTTAACTGTAGTTGTATTAAGTATGACATGATGCATCTTGAAACTGAGGGCTGTTGTATGTGTTAAAGAAACAGAATTTCAAACAAATTTAGATGGGGCATATCTGCATGGCTTTAATCTGCAATATGGGGGGATAGGGGTGGTAAAAAAACCGGTTCCTGAACTGGAACCGATTTTCAAACCGAAAACTGGTTTGAGACAAACCGGTTTGACGGGTTTGGACCGGTTTGGTATTCCAACCGTTGAAACTGGTTCCGTTTCATGCCTATCCGCTGGATAGGTGGGTTGACAGCAATACTAGTCGTTATAAACGGCCATATACCCGTTTGATTTGGGTTTTGGCACCTTTTTTGGTGGTTTTTGTGAGCCTTTTTTCTATTTTGATATTATATATATGTATTAGATTTGAGGTTTACTTCAACAATCAGAGCTTTGTTAAATTCTAAAAACACTCAAACCGCAAAAACGCAACATATACTCTCAACTCTCGATTCGCAAACGCAATAGCATCATCATGTGGGCAATCACAAACATTGTTGGGGAATTGTCTAGTAATGTTACGGTTGTTTTCGTCATAGCCACGAAAAGAACTGCGCGGGTGTTTGATAGTTTACTTAATTAGGAAACATAATTTATGCACAGTTATCTAGCATGAGTTATAGAAAACTTAAAAATTCTTTTAAGGTACTGTTGAATATGACATGATAACATATTCTTTTATAGTAAACTAGAAGTCTAAGAGTTGCCCATGGCATTAGATTGAGTTGTACTTTTACACACCTATTTCTGATTTGGAACCCACGTGAATTTGATCCTAAAAATAGGAGATGCCTGAGTCATGAGATTAAAGGGTAATATCAATGTTAGATGTATAATGAAAGGTGGTCCTACCTTATTAATTGGGACACTTCACCCCATCCATTTTTATTTATTAGAATTATGGACCATTTTGTTGTGTCCTTATAGAATTAAGTATTGTTAGAATATTAATGTTTACAGTTTACCGTATACCATCAATCTACAATAGTACAGTGCATGTAAAACAGATGTGCAGTCAACAGCAAACTGGTATTTTTAACTAGAAAAAAGTCGTTACTTTACTCAGTAAAGATTTTACAACGAAACATCAATACAAAACATCGACAACTAATGAACGAAAAGCCTCGTCTCCCTTTTTTTGTACAGAACGCCCGGAAGGACCCTAGGCTTTAACTGAAGAGGGCTACTCTCTCTGTTTTACCATTGTCAAATTTCTTTTGGACTTCACGATCACTTTTTCTTTTCTTTTTTATCGGTTAGCTTACCACATTACAAACTCAAAAAACAAAAAGACATGTAATTTTCTACTTATTACATCTTCGATCACATGAAACGGTAACATAATGGTTGGTTTGTGATCTAGTTTCTTGGTTCCAAATATTGGCAATGTCTTGTGAAACTCTAATGACATCAAAAGATGCACCAGATAGACCTCTTCTTGTGAACCCAACTGCATATAACCCCGATTTGCCCTTCCAACCATCTGGAAACGGCATTGTTGGCATCCCTTCTCTTGAAAAGAAGTCACTTTCCTGTTTGTTAATTGAACTCATTAGAATTAGACTAAGGGTATAAAAGGTATTTCACTTTGTTAAAAAAAAAAACGTAAAAAACAGAACCCAACATCAAATAAAAAAAACAGAGTAGCTAGTCATTAACAAGAAACCCAACTTCCATAACTGTCTTATGAATCGATATACTCTTCCAAATATTATTATAAAAATATTTTCTTTTGAAATTTTTTTTATGATAAAGTTGTTACCTTTAGCCATGAAGGAACATTGCTGCAATACCCAGTTGCCAAAATAACTGAATCTATTTCAAGATTTGCACCATTCATGAATTCTACACAACCCCTTGAGAACTTCTTGATTCCTGGAACTATTTGAATCTTTCCAGATTTGATCTTTTGTAATGCACCAATATCTAAAACAGGGGTTTTGCCTTTAGTGTTCTTTAGTTCAATTGGACCCATCAATGGTCTTTTTATACCGTATTTTTCCAAGTTTCCAAGTGTACACCTTGCCAGAAGCAGTAGTAACTTATCAACCATCTTTACTGGCAACCATTTCATTAGCTTAGATGCCAATTCGAAAGTCGATTTCCCAGAGATTTCTCTTGGTAATACATGAATCTGTGGAATCAAAACCAAAAGGAAATTTTTTTAGCTTTCCTTTTCAAGATTATGTTTGGTGAATTTTTACTGAATAACATAATTTTATACGAAACTCACCGAGCTTCTAACCACCATGGATGGAAAAGCATTGTGGTGGCAAAGATCAAGAGATACTTCCATGCCTGAGTTCCCACAACCGACCACCAAAACTTTCTTGCCTTCATAATCCTTGCCGGACCTGTAATCACAAGCATGCATAACATGACCACCAAACTCATCCAACCCTTCAAAATTCGGCACCACTTTCTCTGCATTCTCCCCTGTTGCTACCACAAGCCACCTACATATATACTCAACCTCACAATCATCCACCACAGTCCGTACCCTCCACAATCCACAAGTCTCATCATACTTGGCGGATTGAACGGACTCATTGAAACGTGGGTTTATTTCGAATTTCTTAGCATAGGATAAAAGGTAGTTGACAAACTGGTATTTTGAAGGGTACTCTGGGAAATTAGGTGGGAAAGGGAAAAAGGGTAGCTGGCAAAATTGTTTAGGAAGATGGAGTTTGAGACGATCATAAGTCCTGTTCTGCCAGAGAGATGCAATGCAGTTGGCTCGGTCTAGGATAACAAAGGGAACCCCTTGTTTCCTAAGTCCTGCACCAACTGCAAGACCGGACGGGCCAGCCCCTACTATGACCGGCCCGTTGACTAGTATGCATCTCCTAGAGAACAAGTCTCCGTGATCAAGAGCTTGTTGTACCATTGTTGGTAAATGATCAAAATTGCTATTGCAAGCACAATGCATCAAAAGAGACCAAAATTTAATGAGTGAATTCAATGCGACAGTCTAGTATCTCTCTTGTTTTTTTTCTTCCGAAGTATGGGAATAATTTATTCAAGTTGAATTGGATAGGACAGAGCTCAAGAGAGAGAATGAAGAAAAGAGGGAAATGTGTGGAGAATGTGAGAGAGTAATGCAGAGGTATAAATAGGCGAGGATTTGACCACTAGAGTTGCATGTGATTGGGGTATTGGAAAATGATAGCTTTAAGATGGTCGATCACTTTCTCAATTTCTGAATGAAAGAAATAAAGTAATTAAAATTGGTCAATTAAGTTTCTTGTTTCTTATATTTTTTCTCGAGTACAAAGTGTCACAAGTTATTGATCTCTATGTACTTATAAAACTTGCAATATATATGTACGTATACGGAAAAGGTATAGATGATGACAAAAAGGCTAAACGACGGACGGGTACATAGGAAGATTTTATAAATTGATTGGACAAAAGGAAATCCAAAACCTGTGACCACAACTTAGATATCAAATGGCGAGGAGGGTATATGTTTTGAATAACATGATTAGTTAATCTGTGTTGCTTTGCTAATTTTAGGCAATCATGTTGGGAGGCATAAGATTAATGAAATCAAGAACATATTTGAGTGAACTATTTATATGCACCAAATTGAGAAAGAATGCAACAAGTCGTTATCATATTTCCTCTACCAAGTTTGGCCAAAGGACTACTTGCTATATATGCCATCTTTTTCACACTCGATAAATATACATGCATTCTTGATAGAAAATGACCGTTTCGTCGTGATTAAGTGAAAAACAGTAGTAAGGAATCATGTCATTAGTCAAGTTCTATATGTAATTTAAATGATTTTTGATTTGTGCAGCAGCTGAAATTATTAATCCCCATAGTTCTTGGCAACAACCATGCATATGGGAAGTACCTAAAAACTATATTAATATTAATTTCCTTTATAATACACCACTAAAAGATTCTATCATTATTTTTATACATGTAAATAGTAATAGCTACAAAGGTTGCATCATATAGTTAGGTTCTCAAAAGTTGGAAATATTCCATAAACTCATTATTTAATTGTGCCCCTAATTCTTTTTGGTAGTTCATTGCCCTACAAAATCCGTGGCTCCCTTTCTTCTTCCTCCAAACCACTTCAATTCTAGACCACAACTTCAATTAACTTAAAAGATTTTCTAATAACATAGTCTTATTTACATTCAGATTTGGGACCAAACAAACAACGTCGATCCAGGGATGCTGCAACCAGCAGCCTTAATGTCCATGTGATCCAGACGGCGCGATAGGGTTGATATGGGGTTGACGGGTCCCATGTGGAGTAGATGATATATATATATATACATATATGATCAGTATAAATATGAGCTTGAGGGCTCACTTTGTAATTGAAGCTTTTTACTAAATTGAACCACAATTCATACTATACATCTTGTTTAATGACATGTATTTACATTATAAATTGTGTGAGTACGTGTAGGTAAAATTGTATTCTAATTGGATCATTTATAGTTAGTTAGGTTACTTGAACCCCTAAATCCTCACTTAGATTGTAAATCATAGAAAAGTTGATGACCAGCTACACATGTATATGTGTAAGCTTATGATCTTGACTTAATTTTGTCTTTATAGGTTCAATCATAGTGGTAGCTAGTAGCATATCTATGTACGTGACTTTATGATGAACAAATTAACATTATTCATGTACGAGTGTATAACTTAAACATATATTATATATCTATTTTACTTTATTAAGATAGATGCTAGGTAGGGGTGAATTGAACTCATATTAACTAAATTAGATATATGTAAGCCAGGGTAGTTGCATGCATGTGCATGAAATCATTGGCTTTGTCAAACACTCATTTCTATGCAATAACGTGAGATATTAGCTAATGAATCTTTTATCTTTATTTATTTAGATATATTTTATTTTATATATTTTACAAATTCTGCTTAAAAATGATTTTTAAAATTAAAGATATGGTTAACAACAGATTTCAGCAAGTTAAATTTCTTGAGTTGAACGCGTCTGTCTCGTATTATGATATGGCTTTGAATTTGGCAGGATAATTGAACATACATATACACCACATATATGATATATGTCGGTGGTTTATCACCAATATAATTTAAGTGTAATGGAATTAAACTTATTTGACCAATTTGATCTAAATGAATATTAAACAAGTTTGGTGGTGCTGGGTGCACGCTTGTTTTAATTCGTTTTAGTCTAACGGGGGTCCGCGGGCAGCGCCCTCGGTAGCGGGGTTCAAGGGGCAGAGCCCCTAGCTGGGGTCGATGTTCCTTTAGAGAAAATGTATTAGAAATCCGAATTTGGAAGAAAACCCGGTTTGTTGACCCGCCCGTTTGTAAATGTTTCCAACGTTTGAAAAATGGTTATTTTGGTCGGTTTTCACATATGAATTTCGGTACAGGAAAACATAACATTCCAACATATTCGTTTATGGAAATATTGAACTTTATCCGATTGAACTTTCGATTGTACCATCGAAATACTTCAATCTGAAAGTGTTTCACGACTTTTAATAACATCCAAGTAATCGATAACCCAAATTTCTAACAATACATACATATATGTATATATATGTGTGTACGTATATACGCTACTATGCATGTCAATGTATGGAAACATGATATACACACAAACAGTCTAACATACAAAGAAGTAGAGAGAGAGAGATCATACATGGTGATGAATAAGTGCCGTATGGTTGCCGAAATAAACAAAATGCTTCCAGTTAATCAAGTCCCTGCCTTTCTACTTGCAAAAGTAGCGCATATATATATATAAATTTAGGTTCAAACAAGAATCATAAAAAGATAAGGAATTACATAAACTTCTAAATTACATAGTTTTTATACTAACATTTAAATGTTATTTGATGTTCATATATGACAAGCAAAAGTTAAAAACAACAAAATGCATGCTAAATTATACATTATGTGAAATGTCCACATGTTCACAGACTAAATGCGCACATGTGAATGAAAATATATAAATATGATTTTATAGGCAACTTTGAGGTTTTCTAA
The DNA here is from genome assembly GCA_963921325.1 of Logfia minima. NCBI lineage: Eukaryota > Viridiplantae > Streptophyta > Magnoliopsida > Asterales > Asteraceae > Logfia > Logfia minima. Next base: position 38,070,442 of record OY992763.1, on the reverse strand, counting down.
AACAATTTTGCTTTTAACTCTAATCTACATCGATATTCACATGCAATTGAATCTATTTACATGTGAAAATCCCTATAATTTAAGAGTTCTTGTAGTTCTGTACCTTTTTTTGTTCTCGTTTGAACCATTAACTATATATATATATATAAATGTATATATATATAAGGGTTGGTTATTGTAAAACAATTTTATAGTAATCAAATAAGACACAATCTGAACCCTTAGATACATTGTGATGAGATCAGTTTTATTTTTCAAGTCAAACCCACATTTGAGAAAATAGACAATCTTACACTGTTGCACATAAAAGAAAATAATTGATGCATGGTAAATATAAAATGGACAACGATGATGCACGAAAAAGGACTGATACAATTTATTTTTTGTCAATATGGAGGCGACCTTTTGTGAACTTGATTGGGAAAATAGACAATCTTACACTTGTGCACAGAAAAGAAATAAATTGATGCAGGGCAAATATAAACTGGACAACGATGATGCACGAAAAAATAACTGATACAATTTTTCTATTTTTTTTTTTTTGACAATTTGGAGGCGACGTTTTGTGAAGTTGATTAACAATAAGGTTGATGCACAAATTGTTCATGTATGATTCACATCCCGTGATGAACTGGTGCACAAAGAAAATGGTAACATGAATTTGATGATCATTTTTAGAAAAAAGAGGTGGAATAGATTGAAATATGAATGTGTCTTGATAGGAAGACGCTGCCATGGAAAAAGAAAAAAAAAAGAAGTGAGAGAGAAATTAATAATTAAGTTTTTAAAGAGGTGGAAGTTACTTCTATTTTCTAATTTAATGACAATAATATTGAAGTCAAATATCAAATATACCCTTTGACCCATAATCAACATCAATACCACATGTCAATTTCACATGTTTTCTTATCCATTTTACAATAACATTATTGTATTTGATCCAACCCCTGTGTGTATATATATATATATGGGTTGGATCAAAGGGTACACAAATTCTTAATGTAAAACAAATAAAATAATATTTGAGTCAAATGATGAATTAGTAATTTTGCTTGCATAATTAAAACCATTTAGTTAAAATTAAAACCTCCCGTTATTGTAGCTAGCAACCCCTCCCCCTTCTTCTCCCCCATTAACTTAATCTCCATAACTATGAGCATAAGCAACAAACTAGCAAACGGTGTTATAGATCGTCAATTGCATCACTCGTCACCGAAAATTTTTGTGTATCATCGTGCACCGATCAAAGTTCTATGCATCATCATCATATATATATATATATTTATAAATTCTTCGTGCATCAAATATGTGAAGCTTGCAATTTTCAAATGGTATGAGATCAATATCATTGAAAAATTTAGTGTGCATCACCGTAAAATATATTGTGAAACATTAGAATTCTGACTGTGCACCATCGGAGCTTTGAATTCTAACTGTTCACCAGCATAACTTCGAATGACCATTTTACCTTTCAGAAATATTTAATGAGTCTTTGATGATTTTAAAAAATTCATTTTATTAATTTTCATCTGACAGTTAATATATTGTCTTATTTATTTTATTTTAAAGTTTATTTTATGATAATCGACTCTTTTATATATATATAAGTATATATAAATATAACGTACTAATATTATTACTATTACAAAGAGTGTTACTAAACTTATTAATATAATAAAAAGATATAATTTTAAAAATTATAATACTATTTTGAAAACTATAACTATGTAAATATTGATTTGGAATGTTAAATAAATTAATTGATACGGAGAGTGTTCAGTCGAAACAACCGCGTTGATCCATGATTATAAATATTATTTGTCAATTTCACGCTTAGTCTACAATAAAGCCTACGTTCCACCTGTATGTGTGTAATTACCATGCTTATGGAATATGGATGCGCATGGTGTATATATATCTAATATTTAATTATATTGAGCCAGGGTGTAGGTATATGTATAATCATGCATGCATGCATGTAAAGTCCCAGATGTCAATATAATTGCAAGCGCCGTACGTAATAGCCCTTTTAACAATAAAATTTTATATAGGAATTTTTTAACTTATAAGCTAACAGCATAATTAAGAACCATTTATTGAATCTTGATTTTTTCATAGATAACAAAAATGATAATCGATACACATGTATAAATGAAAATTAAAGAGTTTAATAAATGAATTTTACGTTATAAATAGAAAGTTTTAATATATTCAATTAACCAATGCCCTTAAAACATAAATTAACCAAACTCTTAAACAAATACCAAGTCATAATCGATCGATGAGGTTATTTTTGAAAGGAAGTTTTCTATAAAGGCTGTTATGTTCGATGAGATTATGTCTTTGTCATATACTTGGTGTAATGTTAAAAGTAAACTGAATTTTAGTTGGGTAGATTGGTTACATAGTCCTTTGCTTAGTATGTTGTAATTGTGGTGTTCCAGCTTCTTGCTAGAGTGGTGTTAATAAAATTCGATGTTCAAAAAAAGAAAGCCATAATCAATCGATATGACGAAAAGCTAACCAAAATCTAGTTAAGGCCTGAGTCACCTGATCACCTTATCGATCAGTTTATCACCATCAATTGACATATACAATTAGACCTACAACCTTTTGTTTTAGAAAAAACTATGAAAAAGTGTATACTGAGGATGCTCTTAGTTCGATAGTTTTGAAAAAAAAATTATTTATGTGTCGGAGGTTTTCAATCGTCGCATATCGATTATAAACAGTTTATTCAGGCTATCTATAACTCTGTGTAGATTTTTAGTTGTTAGAATCCAATATAATTCTCTCTCTCTATATATATATACATATATAGATATATATTTACTAGTTACGAATATGTGTGATGTACGACACTTATATCTAGTTTATATGTTGTGGATGATTAACGAATTTATATCTATATTTATATTTATAGACTCTAATAGATTTAGATTCAATAGTTTATTATTATTTTCTAATTAGTGTTTAAGTATGATTGATCTATACGTTTTTATTATATATAAAATAGATTAGTTATCAGTCAAATCTAAAATTAATTAATTAAAAAACTTAAGAGTTTGTCATGTGACATTTTTACTAATGTGGCAAATTATAAAATAATCTTTTTATACTTCTACAGTATATATATATATATATATGTATATTAGACATAGAGCTGTACGATGCACAATAATCTATATAATGCAATATTTATATACATGTAATCTCAATTACCTATGTCATATGAGTAACTAATAAAGAACACAAAGACAAGAAAAAAATTATTTTAATTTACAAAATAATGAAGGGTAATCACTAAGTTAGTTCTAAGATTTTTGTGTATAAAATTCAATAAAAAGTAAGGGATGAAAACTAAGAAAAGAAATGTTATACCTTAAAATTGATTATAAAATGCAAAACAACGATGGTAACAATAGTGTTAATGTAACACTATCAAAAGGTAATATAGGATAGAATGATTATACATGACATTAAGAGGATAATAATAACGATGTAAGTAGTAGAACATACAAATTTTAGCGGAACACTTTTAGGAATCAAATGTAAAATTTATATTGTCTAGAATGATCATACATCATACAACATACATACCACATAAAGTAGGAAAAATACAATTTATCTTAAAGAAACATGGAGAACTGACTCAAAGAAACACATAAAGAAAACGATGAATAAAAAGGTAGAACATAATATTGCTTATATGTATGGCTAAACGATTAACAATTCATATCAATTGTGGATTCTAAATCCTAAAAAAAAGACTAACCCTTTTAAATGTACTAAAGATAAACAGATATAAATTAATTAATATCAATATATTAGTGATTAATAATTTTAATAAGATGTTGCTCCTTTATTGTTTATTGTTTTACTGTGTAAAATCTTGCGGTACCCAAATAAAATAGGATACATATATTGCCGAGTATTATTATTAAGTATTAAAATTAATTAATTATTATATCTATCTTATCTAAATTTATATTTAATTTATATTAAAAAATTTCATAAATTTGAATTTTAATAGTTTAACATTATTTTTTAATTCATATTTTAAAAAAATTAACTTATACATCCTAATTCTAATTAATTAATTAAAATTTTTAGAGAATATGAGTGCATAACTATTACGATGTACCATTATAAGTATTTTAAATACGATTTATTGATTCGTGATGTGGTAAATTTTCACGTTTTTCTATTGTATGAGGCTAACTCTGAAAATTTCTATTGTATGAGCTAGGTAAACCTTCGAAACTTCTCTATTGTATGTAACATTTCCTTTTTTGACCATTCAAATAAAGAAAGTTTCCTTTTTTGTCTAGGCCAAAAAAGTCAAGTCAACATACAATAAAGAGTTTATGAAAGTTTACCTTATACAATAAAAAATTTCAAAGTTAACTCCATATAATAGAAAAACATAAAAGTTTATCGCATTATGAATCAATAAACCCTTTTAAATATTAGGTCTATTCTTGAGAATCATTACATATGGTTTTTAGTTTTTTTTATCATATACGACAACTTTATTAATATTATGTTTATCTTATTTAATTAATTATTTTAAATTATAAGAGGTCGACACGTGATATCTTTTTCTATGTATTAAATATAATATTTTTATTAATGTGACAAAATATAAAGCTTAACTTTATATACTTTTATAGCATATATATATTATATATATAGAAATATATATATATATATATATTGTCGTTGTGTACTTTGGGTAGGTGATCTTTTATTATTTTTCTAAGTGGTAAAGTAACAACACATTATTTAATTTACTTGTTAATAATGTAGATTAATTTTAATTATTCATCTCCTTTAATTACTTAAAAAGAAAATAGATGAAAGAGGGTCCATTAAATTAAATAATCATAAGATACCTCCACTCATTGTTTCACTTTCCGTCACTAGACTATCCAAGTCTTTAGACTTTAGTCACCCCTAAATCATTTTTTATTTCATTAATGATATTATTCTCTCTTATAAAGCTCTATTTTTCTTCTAAAAAATATCATATATGAAGGCCTTCGTATGTTATCAAATAAATTCTATTTAGCAATTATTTGTATTTATCTTAATATAAAGACATCGTTGCAAACAAAAAAAAAAAGTCATATATGTTGATGTGAAAATGAATGTGGTCGTATTACAAGATGTTTCAAAAAAGAAATAAATATAGTCGACAAAATATTTTATTTGGTAATAGTAGACAACCGCGTAACGTAGCGAAATTTGAAGTTTATTCTAAGTGATGTTGGTATTTTGTCGATTGTAGTATACTCATCTAACAATTTTTATGATAGTAAAAAAAATTCAATAATAGTTAATGTGTGATAGTAAATAAATAAAACTATTATAAATATGTTTGACTTTTCATAATTCTAATATAGAAGATGTTTTAATTTATTTATAAAAAAGGGCAATATAGAAATTTTACATCTTAAAACTTTAAATTTCATAAGAAAAATTTATAAACTATTTATAAGAATGTTTGATAAGTGAGTCTTGTTTTTCAATAACAGTGTTTTAATTAATTCATCAATATAATTTCTTATATAAATTTGAAAGCATTAACTCCTATAATATGTCTAAAAATCCGAAGTACTAATCATCATCAATCATCAATCAGACAATCTATGACAAAAGAAAACCAAAATCTTAACTGCAAACCAGCTAGAATAAATATCGATCATGTTAACATTAGGTCATACTTATTATTAAGGGACGAAATAATTATTTACAAATTAAAACCTTACTTGAAATAGCAAATAAAAAATCATCATGTTGCATCTTAAAATGGAATTAAAGTATTTAATTTCCCGAATGACCGAATAAAAAATAGTGGCTTAAACACAAATATAGATACTATATTTAATTTATTGCCCAAAAAATATGGATCAATCATTTAAGATGATAATTTCTTGTTGAATCAATATATGTTTGGGGGGTTAGGAGAGATATATGTAGGGTTTACAAGAGGTGCTTCAATTTGTCTCATAATTACATTACTTCTTTTAGTCTTCTTTAAACAAAGTTTAATTAATTTATATCTTCTTTCCACATGTACAAAATAAAACCAAAAGATGTATGGCATATTCTATTTCTAGTTCTACTAAAGAAAACTAACTATAAGATATTTTATAGTGTTATGGGCTATGGCAATGAAATATTAATATGAGCGGCACATGTTATATCTATTCATTTAGCTAGTTTGCATGTGACCCTAAATTAACAAGATAAGGTTAAGGGGGGTTGGTTGTTATAATCTCATCTAAGACCTAAGTGGAACTCTAAATCATTTGTCTTTGTTTGCAATTATGGGTTTAATTATGAAAAAGTAGCATACATATACATATATATATATATATATGGAAAGATTCATAGGAAAGCTTCACAATTTAAGGAAGGAATGAAATAAATTTTAACTCTTAATTTTATACATATACATCGAATCGAAGTATTAAATAAAAGAAAGTAGTACAATAAGTAAAAAACATTGCTATGTAAGTAATAATTAATTAAGGACGGTAAAAAACATTGCTATGCATGTATGCATGCACTAAGAGTGCTTAAATGAATATACGAAAATTATGATATATTAAAATTTTGGATAGTGAATTTCGGTATTTCAAAGTCGTGTTCAAAATTCCGTATATGAATCGCAAATTATCCAAACATACGTTCAATTCACAAAAATAAATGTATCTGTTTTAGTTTTTCAAACTCTTGAATCAAACGTATAAATATTCATAGCCGTTTAATTAAGTAATGAATTTAACATAATATAAATTTAAAATAAATGTATTTAATTAAAAATACTAAAGTATTTTTAAAATACATCATAGTATTGTTAAAACGTAGAAAATAAGTAGTTTATATAAAGGGTTAATAGAACGGAGGTCACTATAGTATACGAAAAAGTTCACCTAATATGTTGTACTTTAGTTAATGTAGGTCACATCCTATTATCCTATAGTATAGTGACATCCATGTTTACTCAATTTATTATTAATGTCATGTATTTTAATATAATAATAATTCACTATATAAGGAGGAGAAGCGCATTTGTTAGAAGGGTATTTATATTCACGATAGAATTGATGCAAATAAAATAGATAATATCTTTTTTCGCGCCTAATTTTAAAAATATTTATTAATTATATTCTTTACTAATAAAATATAATTTTTCTCAATTAAAATTTCTTTTAATTAATTGGAAAATAAGGTGCGCATTATTTTAAAATATTTTATAATAGAAGTGTAGGCACTTGTAATGGAATAGAAAAAATACTTAATTTTCATTTATTTAGGTCACATTTTAGGATATTAACCTGATATTTTACTCAACTTATTATTAGCGTCATGTGTTTTAATATAGTTGTCCACTATACAAGTGGTACACAATTATAAAAAAGTACAATTGTTACCCACTGTTAAACGAAAATAATTTATAGTTATCAAGTAGACTTTTGGTTTGATCGGCTAAGATTCAGAACATATAATAGTAATTCATCTGTTTCACTTTTAAGTGTCAACTTTTAAAATGTATACACTGTTAGCAAAATGCAACCATTATTAGGTGTAGCAATTCGGGTTGGGTCGATTTGACCCATTAGAGTTATTGGGCTAGAACTAGTTGACTCAAACCAATCTGATTTTCTAATCGGGTTGAGTATTTCAATCCAACTCAAAACCTGCTAATCCAGACCGACTCAATTAACCCGTTTACCTAATCAGGTCAATAGATTTTCGAGTCAGTTTAAATCATCAAGTGAATTTCGGGTCAAATGGGTCACATGACTTAATCTCTAAATTTTTAAAATTCATCATAAATAAACATAAAAATGTATATAAAATCCTAAAAAGATCATATTACATAATATGTTCATCCAAATTTAATACTAAAATATCATTAAACACTTCAGTTTATTAAATTAAAATAAAGACATCTAAATTTTTTACTACTTTCAAAATGATTCGGGTTGTCGGGTCAATCGAAAAATTCATTGGATAATCCAAACTCGACCCAGAAAATAGCAGTTTGGTCAATAACCTCGACTTAAATCTGCTTATTTTAGAATTAGTTTTGTGTTGAGGTTTAGGTCATGTCAGAAATTGTTAGCCTAACCATTACACTACTATTTATTATGTTTATCACTTGCTAACTCTTTTATTGATTGAAATGCAAAATAGATAAGTTGATTTCAGAGAACCCAAAATAGCAATGTAGAGGGTATGATAGAAACTAAAACGGAAATGTATAAAATCAGAGTAAATACGAAAAGCGCATTTGTTATGCTATAACGTTGGAATTGATGCAAATGGAGTGGAATGGATCGAGGAATGATGATTCGGTTAACGAATGAGGACTAATTCTGTAAACGAAACCAAGTTCAAAGCCGATTTCGCAAAATCTTTCTCGTGGCGCTAAAAATGTTCCAATGTCTCAGCCTCACTAGATTTCCCTTCCTCTGCTTCCTACTTTTCCGGAAATAAGATCTTTTCAACTCAACTAGATGTTTGTCTTACATATACGGAGTAATTTTCTTTTATTATTATAAAAATGTAAAAAAAAGTTTTGTGTTTCATTCACGTACCACTTAATAATCTAACTAGGTGGTATAAATAGAAGGTTATTTGTGTAGTACATTATATATTTACATATATTATGTTCTATCCATTTCAGAAGTAACGTCATCTAACAAAAATTTTTAATTAAAGATAGTGCGAGTAAATGACTTTTTTATTGTCATATTGAAAATAAGTTTGACCTGAAATATTTAATAAATAAGTTATTGATATTAATAAATGATGATATATTTGGGAGACATATATTTTTACGTTATGTCACAATAGATTTTTTTCGAATTTATTCACGTGCACTTTATTTATGTCATTAGATACATACGGTGGACGGATCATTTATTTTGGTTCTGTCGACATATATAACGTGACACTAAAACATATCTCAATATTATTTTAATATATATTGTACGAATTAAGTAAGTAACTCAACAGTTTTTTCAAGTGAGAGTGAGACCCCCTTAAGCATACCTTGAAGTATATTGTATAGTTCTTTTAGTAGCTCGAAAAGCATACATTGAACTGCAATATCTTTATGTTTTAAAGATTATTATTAATTATTAATAGTAAAGGGATCTAGGTGTATTCAGTGTATATATGGCGTCCACTTGTTTCTAATATAAATTAATATAATCGTCCCCAGGATAAAAGAAACTCAAAACCATGTGTGTATCATTTTTATATTCTATTGCAAAATAAACTAACTAAACTGTAACAACTGAAACTGAATATTTAAGTAGACATTATTAAATGAGCACAGAGACTTAATAATTAGTCCAAAAAAGTCGTGCATATAAAACTTAGGTTAATAACTAAAATAATAACTTAGCTTTAATTTTTAATAATAATAATAAATAAATTCCTTTAACATTCTGAAAAAGAAATAAACTGAGATTCTTAAACAGCAGTTGATATTCAATAGTCACAAAAGTTGTTACTATTACTCTAGCTATATGTAACATCAGCTTTTTATAACCTATCATTTATGAAATTTTATCAGAAATGTAGAAAACGGGAATTATAAAAACTTACACTTACACGATTAGTATTTTGTAAACAGTAAAGTAATGCTTTGTTGACATTTTGGTTATAAAAATATAGTATCGATATTTCATTTGTGTTAACATAAGAATGAAGGCGTTGCATGTGATCACATGATCTTTGATGCTTGATAAAAGTCAAACCATTCCTTAATGGTCAACTCCATTTTTGTTTATAAGATGCAATGACAGGCATGTGATTAACTTATTGCATATTAAAGTTTATGTTAATATGTTACTATATATAGTACAATACTAAACAAATGTTATCCCTAATCATTAGCTACCCACACAGCATTTCATGCCACGAGTATAATATTTTCATGATTTGAATCAGATAGAACAGAATATTTAACTTATGAGAAAATTGTTGATATATGCTTGTCACATGCTGCTTCTAACTTCTAAGATCTAAGCATGCTCATATCAACGACCTCAATTAGATGTTACAAAAGTTCAATATATCATTTAGACAATAGACCATCATTATTTATGTTTGTGACCTTAGCTCAAGCTCAAGGATTGGGTGATAGAAAAAGCTCATGTGGCCCAAGTCCACTAAAGCCCAGCTTAGTCCAAGTAAGCAGCCCAAATACTTACGCAGCTATAATTATACCTTTAGACTATACACGATCTTTAAACATGAGCATATAAGATCACACGCTGCGAACAATCCAAAGTACAACTACACGTCATTTCTAATTACAATTATATAACTTGTATGTGATTACATTAGTACGTTAACTATATATAAGCAACATAAAACTTTAGTTCTTGGGTTTTTCTTCTTAAGATCAATTCTATATCCAATTTCTTGCACATGGTTGCATGATATAGCAATGTAATGTATTTCGAACGGACTAATGGTGGTAATTGGTATGATAACATTACATTAAGATACAAAACAATAATTCGACATTTGATTAGGCGACTTCTATTATATATTCATATCTATATCTACATGATTTGCTTCTTAAATTTGAAGTCCTAAACAAATGGTAAAGTAGCAAAAAGATCTTGCAACAAAAGAGAGTATGATATGCTAGTAATTGTTGAAACATTGGCAATAAAGGTTCCTTTATATAATACCATAAAACATTGTGATCAAAGCCATTAGGATATACAAACTGCTCTTTTTTTTTAAAAAAAAATTTCTTTTTTTTTAATCATGGTGTACTGATCCGCGAGGCCCGAGTCCACGGGAACTAAGTAAATACATCATTCGTCTTATAGATATATGATACTAACTACGTCACCAAATAAAATAAAATGCTGCATTATATTAGATAATAATAAGAACGTGTGGAATAAGATGTAGTATCTTGTAACAAATTAGGATATGGGATGAGCCTAGATTTGCTAAAACTACCAAGTTAGAGTTAACAACATTTTGCTATTGATAAGAAAAGGTTACTTTCGTACAAACTGGATGCATTGCAGAATGATGGAACAAATTGATGGTACCAGAAGGGTTACAATGCATCTCTTCCCTTTCTATATATATATATATATATAGCTATATTCAACTATAAATTTTACACATCTAACCTAACATACATGATGCTTTACACTATCAGCAGAGTATACTAAAACAATGAGTAACCTACCTAAATCTGCAAATAAAATTTGGCAGAAGTGGATGTACAGTGAGGTCTTGTTATGCCAAAAACAACCACAACCTACTCTAGTAAAAAATGGAAAGCAGGATTTTCAAGAAGTTCACCACTAGGTTTTACATCTGCAAAATCCTTCTCATTAAAACAGTGGCTAATTTCATCTGATGAGAAAGGAACACTGCAAATACGATGAAGAACAATGGTCATGATAGTCACTTTTGGTGCTTCTAATCACAAAAACTTCAATGAAGTTAGTTTATGTTATCATGGACATACCTACAATGGTCATCCAGCAGATAAGAGCTTCTTTCATTATCAGCAAAAACTTTTAAGTTGGCAATAACCTGTCCAAAACTGAGAGGGTGAGAAAAGATTATTTGTGGAAATAGTAGATACTGAAATCAAGAAATTAGATGAATAACCAACAAGGCAACAAGTGTATAGCATGTTTAGTTTATTACTTCGGGGGTTACAGTTCCTGTGTTGTTATCATCGCTATAGAGTGTGCAAAGTCTGTAGTGCTGATGAACACCTAGAACCTAAAACATGAAGTATCATTATATTTTTGATGCTAAAAATGTGTCTGTGGCTTACACATGAATCTGTCAACAAACACAAGCAGACTTACAGGGCATAGCTTAGTTGTGAGTTCATCATAGCCAATTTTAGACTTCTGCTGTATAACCTGCACAAAATAAATTATAAGCTGGAAATTAGTTAAACTCATTAGGTTGCATTTACACTCATTTTCTAGGATCAAAGGCATACCAGAAATCTAACTGCTTGCTTCGTGTGTTGTAGTTCACTTGGTGATGAGCCTGTATACTGATTTGTATTGAAAGGTTAGACCTGATGTACACCAAATATACAAGTGTACGTATAAGCCATTAATCAGATTAATACCTCTGGTGTGGCCCGAACACACCACTGTTCCAACGCATTTAATGCTGCTTTCACATACTCTCCATTTCTGATAGTGCAACACTCTTGGTGTAAAAGAAGGCTGCATGTCACATAAAAGGGAGTTGATATAGTAATTTGAGATGGCTTACTTTACATCCATTAGAAAGAAAGAGAGAAGCTAAATACCTGTTGAATATATGTACATTTATGTAAGAGAAACCTTCAGTGATGATCTTTTGACAAAGAACTGGTGGCACCTGAAACAATTATGCCTAAATTCATCGAACCAGGACGAGCACGCACATGAGACATTGTACAGAGTAATATATATCACAAAAATACATACATGGTTTTCCTTCAAGACAGTGAGCGTGCCATTTAGGCATTCAATGACAATTCCCCAGTGAGCAGGAGGAGGCGGGCTCTCTTTTGACGTTCTAGCTGCCTGAACCGTTGGGAGAATATAAATTAGTGCCTTGTTTTTCCTGTTATTAGGACTAGACTTCATAAGAAAGCTAGTGAGTGCAATATCTCATTTAGATTAAGTCTTATACTTCCAACCAGGTCTGCACATTTACCAATTAAATCGTGCAGAACAAACAGTAAAGCAACATTTTAAAAAAATGATAAACAGCTTATATGATGACGCTAACATTGATTATAGCTTAAAAACATCATACCTGAATGCAATAAGACAGAAGTGATGACAAATCCTTCTTCAGATTGTCACGAATAATTGCATAGATTTTTTCAACATAAGCAGTTAATTGTTGTTTAAAAAGCAAAGCTGGGTACTTGGCCTCCACATGGCGCACTAACTCACTGAACGACGATTTATGAAATCCCTACAAAAATAGGGTTTTTATTTTAGAATGATCTTGTTTTCGACCACATTTTACTGTAAGGCCCATATCTTAAAGGAAAATGATTAACATACCCTTAAGGGCTAAGGCTAACAACCATATTATGGTTAGTTTTGGTCATTTATGTCAACGGTGTAGTTATAATAATCAAAATTTTTACCTAAAATATTAGTTGCTATCCACAGCCCTAAGGATTATATTTATTGAATCCCTACATAAAAATATCGTTTACTGCAAAAAACAGGGAGTGGCAGTTGAAAAATAGTGAGTAAAGAAGAACGGAAGTATTTACTTGAGTCATCCTTCCAAATAATGATGGTGAATGTGATGCTTTATGTCCAGCTGGGCTTAAACTCTTCTGAAGCAAAAATAGCAACGTAGATGTGGTAGTGAGCCAATAGGCCATATGTTTATTGTCATGCTCTTTCTGGTATACACAAGATAGCATGTTAATTTAGCATCCTCTTCAATTAAATGCAAACAAATATGCTTTATAAATTATAACAGCCGTTAAAAAATTCTTTTGAAGCATGCAGAAATATGTTAACGTGTCATACATAAACATCTGACCTCTATTGCAGAACCAATCATCTGAATAAGACGATCAAATACACTAGTTCTTTCAGCTTCAAAAGTTTTCCAGTGTAAAAGGCTTTTATATATAATATATGTAGCAACTGGCTTTCCTTTACTAAAACCAAGCTCTTGTCTAACTGCCACCAGAAGAGCTTCAACATTATCCTGTATTACATATATATGGTAACAAGTTATTACTAATATATATATACATGTATCATAACAATTAATCTGTAGATTGTTTGTAGAACAATATTGTCCACACGCATAGAGAAAGAGAGATTAATGGAACAAGAAACAAACAAGTTCGCACATTCTTGTCAATTCCAGAACGTCTCAAGCTGCTACTGAATCTCTTTACACTCCGTGGACTTCCTTGTTGGCCATTTTGTTGATCCTGAATTCCATTGTCATAAAATGAAAAATGCTTACTTTCTGAATAAAGTACAATTTGTTTTTAATAATAACACACAGTGTTGCATGTAGACCTTTTTAGTTGGTGAATGTGCCATCATCACTTGCTGGCGCAGAATCTGCTCCTCAGTCTCGATGTCACAGAGTTTTTCCTGAAGACTGAAAGAACCAGAAAACCAAGAAACAAAGATTACTACTTTAGCCTTGAATAGTAAAAAATTCCTTGTGATAAGACTTGAAAGAAAAAGAGTCAATCTAACATTGGTGTAACCTTTGCATGGAGGTCTTCAATTCAATTACCATTGACTCTGCATCGCTAGCCTGCTTCGACCTCTCTTCACACAGCTTGTTGGTCTCGTCAAGTTTCCGTTGTAGTGAAGTAACCGCGTACTGTAAAATGACATTAAATGCAACAAATCATTACTACACAGTTATATATGACTTTCAAACAGTGATACTCCTTACCTTAAGTTTCACATTTTCAGCTGTAAGCTTATCAAGAGTCTCATTGCCAGTAGTAGGAATGTCTTCAGGTTGAGGGAGTTTCCCAATTTCTATGTCTGCAGCCCCCTCTTCCTTTACAGGATACGAAGTAATTTCTCTAAAATAAGAGCGTAACCTTGTAATTTCCTCCTCCATATCAGCCTACAGAATTTTAAAATAGAGAAAAATATCAGAAACAATAGAAAGAATAACAAAGATAATTTTGATTTATGAATTTTCTTCTCTTTCTCCATAATTTTCCCAAAAGTTGAAAAAACAGCAACCCCAACCGACCCTCAAATGTCAAGAAACACAAGATGCTGGTAAATGAGTTGCCGAGCATAACTCATTTTCCATTCACTCTAGAACTTAACTAAAGTCAATTGCTAGGCATATTGTAATAGAAAAATATAATAACCTTGTACCAAACTACAAATAAATAACTCAACACTGAGATATACAGATGAGGGGGAAAAAAGAATCAACTCAAGACAAGAATGATTGACTAAATAACTAGTGATACAGTTATGTTTTATAAAGACATACCCTCGCTTGTTTCTCCTGCTCTAGTTGGCTGGTCAGTTCTTTGATTTGATCTTCCAAAATATTTGTTGAATTTGCAGCCTGCATTGTACAAAAGCATGTACAAGCTTTAATAATGCAACTACCTACCAGTATATGCCAAAGAAATAATAAGCGATCCTGAAAAATTAACCATCCAAACAAAAAAATTAATGGATAATAAGATCTATTTAACCAGGAATGTCTAGTATAATATTGTTAAGCACAAAAGTAACTTCATCAGGTTAACCTAGAACAGATGAAGAATATAGTCACCATTCTAAGCTTCTTTAATTTTATATCTGCTAATTCTCCACCTACAAACAGACTGTGTGATAATTTCTGCTTTCCTAGTCCTCAAGTAAGAAAGATGGGCCAAATCTTGGCAGCATTGAGTCCGTGAGTAGTTCATATAGAGAATACGATTTACAAAAATAATTAGTATTGGCACCATGATGCCTTAATCAAGGAGAAGTGATACCTGCAAACTCATTTCAGCTTCTGCTTGTTTTTTGTAGAGATACAGATTGGATGCAGCCATCCCACGAATACTAGCCTGGAGTCTAACAACTGAACAGTATAATGCACTATACCTTTTCATCGCCAAAACTGTGCGTGCGATTTTCTGCATAGTCACACACGCCACTTCTATCCTTCGGTGCTCATACTGACTACGTCCCACTTGCCCTGCAATCATAAATTATAACTTCTTTCACTCAGCCAGCAAGATAGGTAAGTATAATTACTTACATATAGACGAGAGATACTAGTACATACCTCTAACAATAGTTTGTATTGGTATCGTTGATTTTCGTAACAACTTAAATTTCTTGTTAGCAGAATGTGAGAGATATTTTGCCTGGATTTTGGTTGCAGATCTTCCTAAAACCTCCGTTCTGTAAGCATCTAGATCGGCCATCTGACCAGCTCTGAGAAATATTTTTGTTTTACCTATCTGCAACCATTTTGATAAGAGATGAATCAACTATTTGAATATCTGCCCCATGATAATCTTAGCTGCTAAATTTAACAATTCCAGAAAAAGTTCATGGCGTATGTATGTTCATATATCAATTATCAACCCATGGTGAGGATTAGGGGGAGATGATAATCAGGTCCATGAAAGAGGGTAAATACCTGATAACCTTTAAGATTCGCCTTGTCTAATAGCATTTTCGAACATTTGATGTCATCATTGCTGCAGTTACATGTGTGAAAAAGGAAATTGAGATATATTCTAAAAACAACAGAAGGTAAAGCAAGAAACAAAGTATTTTATAGTTACCTTTTTTGTACAAGATCAGGTGCAAGGACTTTGAAGCGCTCGATAAATTCATGGAAAGGTTTACGAGTAGGAAACCCAGCACAACTGATTCTGATTGCCTCCATAACTCCCTGGAATGATACGAGTAATATCGACTCTCAATATCCAAAAAGTTTTTATATTAATTGTGAAAAGCCAAAATTTCTCAACTGACCCCACACCGAAGTTGTTGCAGTATATTCTGGTTCTCAAAGATATCAGGCTTCAAAAGATTATTGGGTTTGACACAACGAACATAATGTGGTTCTGTATGACTGAGTGTCTCAAGCAAAGATTGAAGTTGTTGCTGTGAAGATGACACATGAGAAAATGAGTGAGTTGAATTACTACAACTGGCCATATTGGGTGAACTAGAACAACAAAATTAGAAGAACAAATTAAACCTTGAACTTTAAACCTATTGATGAAAACTTGGATGATTTCGTCTCCTCTGCCACGGGCGGGAATAAGCTTGCTACAAATGAGCACTTTGAAGCATTTAAGAGCGCTTGATGCTCTGCAACAACATAGTCCTTGTTCTTATCCAAGAAAAACTCACTTTGATACGTCACCTGAAACCATCATAACTTCATTATAAAGAATGTTTGGAGGTAGTAGATAAGTAAACTTATAAAATTTTAAAGCCACTATGTAAATTCAAAGGAAATATAAGTGCATACATCACCAGCATAGTGACAAATAGTAAAATCTGTTTTCGCCAGCTTTGGTTTATTAAAACGTTTATGATCTTTGAACATCTGGTAAAGCTTTTCAGCAAACGTTTCATGTGTAGATCTTGGAAACATACTGCATATAAATGGTAACTTCATTTCAAATTCAAATTGCATCAATGCATCATCTAAAGTATCTGACATAAACACATACGTACCAAGCCTCGTCCAGAAGAGCAAGGATTCCCCCAGGTTTCTGAATTAACCAAAACCTCAATTAGATCATATAGCATACCATAAGCCACTGAAGGGCACAATAAAGCCCAACACACAAAAATATCAAGATTTTAAAGCACTATTTATGTGTAGGTAGAGACCTTTTCAATGAGATCTAGAATGTCTTGATTGTCCTCAAACTGTATGTAACTCCAGTCTATTTCCTCCTTTGTATATTCTTCTTGCTCCATCTTGAAAACGTGCTGAACAAATTATCATATACATCAACCAGATTAGGCATATACGCTGGTATTGTTTAATTCAAAAATTAACATCTTTACCAAGATATACTCCATATAGTTTCCCAAACCTGATTAAAATGTTGCTGCAGTTTCTCATTAGTTAGATTAATGCAAAACTGCTCAAAACTGCATAAGGTCAATTGAAAATTACGTTAAACGGTAATACAAATCGGCAGTTAAGGACTTTGATGCAGTGATCGACAAGAAATAACCTAGTCTAATGATGAAACCAAAAGCGTACCAGTTAAGCACCTGTTTGTCTTGAAACTCTCAAATCCATAAATATCTAGAACCCCAATGAAGAATTTCGAGTCAGCGTCTTGACCAATGGAATCATTAATCTTGTTGACAAGCCTGGAACGCTCAATAGAGCCATCAAACACTAAATCAAAAACATGAAAAATTCAAGGTTCATAACAATCATCCATTCAAATTGAACAGAACATACCAGTCAAATAACTTTGAATAAACTATTTTGGCAAATGCATCTCTGCTGATTGCTGCAGCAGTTGGATCAAGGCACTTTTTTATGCTTTCACCACGAGTTACTATCACACGTGTGCAAAAAGAATCTTCAAGAGCTGTCTTATCACACCTACACATATTGTGGATATCACATACTTGTTACAACAAAAACAAACCACACTAATGAAAAACAAAGGTAAAAGTTGTTACATGAATAGGTCAGCTGCAGTTGTTAGATGAAATCGAGATTGATCATCCTTAGGTTGAGAGGAATCTGGTTCACTTCCCTTAGTGAATTCAATGTTACCTAAATGGAGTATAGCAGCAACTACACGGAATATAGCGTCCTGTAGGAGGAAAATGATTTAAGTTAAAAAAAAAAAAGTGCAGCTTGAAATATATGAGAGGTATGTCAGTACCTGCTCATCAGAGCTGATCCCTACAATATCCATGGCTTTCTTTGTGGCAAGATACTCTTTGGACTCATCAACTCCTTTCAGTTCATAAAAGTTGGATTGATTAAGGTAGTGAAACTTCTTTGGATTTCCAACTTTGTACTTTTCAGACTCCTGAAATGTAATGAATAATTCCTTCTTTAAAGCTCAATGACATATGAAACCTAGTATTTGTGCCTGCAGAAAGCAGATCACCTCAGGTGGTGCACCGCATAGCATGTAAAAGCAATGATAATTTCTCTCTGGATCAGAAACTTGACAAACACGCGACCTTTCCAGCAAATAAGTCCTTATAGCAGCTCCAGAGATCCTCCCCCATTCATTAAACTGGATCTCGACGAATTTACCAAAACGACTATAAAATACCACATTCGTTATAGAAAGTTAATCAACTGAAAATAAGATGCATTGGTGCTTGATATGTTGACAGTTTAAACTTTTGGTCAGCTTGAACAAAATATCTCTGCATCAACAATTGGTGTACCTTGAGTTATTGTTTCTGACAGTCTTTGCATTGCCAAATGCTTCTAGAACCGGATTAGACTGCCAAAAGAAAGAATTTGTGAAATAAGAACGACTCAATCTGACAATATTTTGTGCGTGCATTTCAAAAATATAGTACTGCATACTTCTAGAACTTGCTGCTCCACACTCCTTCGCCCCTCAGATGAAGGGCGACCTCCCATAAATGCAAGATATTGCATAAGATTCTTTGTGCTTTCTGTTTTACCGGCTCCACTTTCTCCACTAACAAGAATTGATTGACTTATTTTCTCTTCAACCATCTGCCTGTATCAATCAAATCCTTGTTTATCATACTAAGGTGATCCAAACAACTCCGTAACTTAAAAACATAGGCAGAAAAAGATAGTGCCTGTATGAAGCATGTGCAATAGCATATGGATGTGGGCTTAGTTCCCCAAGAGTCGCCCCTTTATATTTTTCCATTACTTCATTAGCATAATAATGAGGTAACCTTTTGAAAGGGTTCACAGCTATTAAAATATTTCCTGTGTAAGTCTGAAAAACCAGCAGGTAGGTTAACCTTAAAGGAAGTTAAAATATATAACAAATTAGTTTACAAATCAAAAGACTAGGATGCTGAATTTTGGACAACAATAGAAAAGACAAATCCCGAGTGATATGTTCTCACATAAATTTCATTTTGTGCGTATCGGCATTTTAAATTTTGTAGAACCCCTGGTTCATGCAGATAAGCCAGCTTTGTCATATCATCAACTCCGGTCTCAGGGAACTCGGGATCTTTAGGATACACATTGGATACATTAGTTACTATCTGTAGGATACAATTTTGTCAGAGAACCATGGAAATGATTATAAAATTCATGTCACTTTTAAGGCTAGAAATGTATTTTTTTTCAATTGAAATTATATTACCATAGCAGTAGCTAGCATATGTAGGACATAAATCAATATAATGTTTGGAAAGACATGATGGAATGAATGACTTACTTCTTTTCCTGATGATAAACTAACTTTAATTTGTTGATCATTGATTTCCAAAACATCACCATCGATCCAAACAACCTCAGGATCCTCCACCCAGACTTGAGATCCAACTACTACTTTGGATGGACCAGACTGTATATGACAACAACGAAATCTTTGATCACTAAATCAATTTATAACCACATAAGTTAGCTAAGTGTCTGAGTGTTCGTTGTATAAAAACACAATATCACATATCACATCATATAATACAGAACAAAAAGTAGAAGTGTAAGAGTTATAAAAACAAATTAGTGTTTTTATATCTTACTCATTGTCTCATTCAAATAGTATACAAACAACAGAAACTCTTGTAATGAATTAGCACATAATAGTCCATTGAAAATGTAGCTTGTGAATGTAAGAATACATTAGATTATACATAAATATAACAATTTGCCAATGATCACACATATAAATGTCGCATTTGACAATCAATGTTGGTAATCCAAGTCTGAAGATAACATTACTCGAACAAAATACAAATATTAGGGCATAGGGGCACCAATGTAGACCTATAATTATCACATTACGGAACTAATATAATGAGAGCTAATAATATGTTACAAAAAAAAAAAAAAGAAGGCTTACCATCTCTGGGGGGAAGAATCAAATGCCAGAACATAAAAACCCTAATTTTCCTTGTTTAAAGCAATAGCGTTGCCAAAACACAATCACAAAATCGAAAATTTCGAAAATGTAGAAAGATCAACATAGCACGTCTGCATTGCCCTTATTCAAATCTAAAACATAATTTGATTTGTATCGGTAACAACAACGTAGAAATAGGGTGATAATGATGATGATGATAGGGTAATATCATTTGGGGAGAATTGCTTGTAGTTGTAGAGGCCAATACAAATAATAATAATTACTATTATTATCATTTAAATTCAAACAAAATAATTAATAGGAAACCCCCGGCAATGTCTCCTCTTTGATTTCAGGTAACCCGTCCAGCCTCCTATGGGTTATTTTATCTTGATGGGGTTTTCTTCTTTTCTCCGGTAACAACGAGAGAAACAAACAACATCGACAATCAGCAAACCGCTCTCTAACGACTTCGTTTCTTTTTTGCTTTTTCCGACTTTGCCCCTCCTCCCTTCTGTTAGAATAACACAATCTACAATAAATATCCCCGTAAATAACAACTTTTCACTTTTCGTCCCTCGACTTCCATCTCTTTCTTTTAAACATCTTTATTAAAAAGTTTTAATTTTTAGTAACCAATTATATAAATTTGCGAAACTTATAGAACTGTATGAACCTACTTCAAACGTTCATTCATTGTACAATTTAGTAGGTTTTCAAGTTTAAAGATATGTATGTATATTACCTGTTTCACTTTTAAAATTAAACAATTAGAAATTGAGATAAGATTTTATGTGTCTGAAATATATCTCTTACCAAAATTAAAGAGGAAGAGAAAGAATGACCACTTGTTCAAAAGTCTTACTCAATTTTGATTATGATATAAGAAAATAAATAGATCATTTACGAGAAAGCTACACTTACAAAATCAACCGTCTTTTCTCACTTTGTCTTTCTTTCTTTATGATCCTAATAATAGCTTATTGACTTGCAATTATGCAAACTAACCCATTAATTTAAAAAGTTAATTTAAAAAGTTAACAAAATAACAGTTGGTAAAACAAATTAGGAATAGTTTTTAGAAAACATAATCTATTATACACATATGTATAGGATAGAGTTCCAATAAGAACACTTTAAAAATACGAACAAATAAGAACGCTTCATATCCGCAAATGTATCTTAGAAATCAATAGATTCACATTCATACATCTCAAATATGTGGAGAAAAATAGATGCGCATTCTTATAAATGCATAAAAATCGAAAAAACAATCGATGCACAATTTTACATGTGAAAAATGTAAAATTGTGCATCAATCGTTTTTCTCAAATTGTATATATTTTTAGAAATGTGCATTCATTTTTTTTGCATATTTAAGATATATAATTGTGAATCTAATAATTTTGTCGAGTATAAGTGCAAATTTGAAACGTTCTTACCGTTCTTATTTTTGAAGTGTTCTTATTTGATCCATAGTCCATATGTATATATATTGTTGTTTGTTCTTTTTACATTATACAAAGTCAGTTTAATAATTTGATACTTTGGTAGGACAATAACTTACACGCTAACCTAATAAATAACTTGTACACATGACACACGAAAAACTTATGGGATATTAGCAAATTTGCCCCCAAAATAAAGTTTATAAAAAAAATTTCCCCAAATAATTCGAAATATACAAATTTACCCTACCCGGTCTCAAGTCAAAAACTGACTTGCGACCCGTAACATGCGACTCCGACCCCGGTCACTTGCGAATCTGCAACTCGGTGGTGCGACTCTGAACCCGATGACGAGCGACCTGTACCAAGAGCTTGCGACCGCCATCTGTTTCTTGCGACCCCCATCTGTTTCTTGCGACCCGATGATCGTGGCTTGCGACCGGAATACGAACTGCGAGCCGTTCTGGATAAAATTTAGATAAGATTTTATAGATTTTGGGTTGGATTTTGTGTACTTTTTAGATTTCTTTTGGATAACATTTTTCTTTTAAAACCCATCCGAAATTCAGTTCTTTCTCATTCAAAAACACATGCTCCCAAATTACAAAGTCTCTGCTAATTATTTGTAACTGAATACAAGGAATTTTCAAGACATTTACAAAGAAATTGCAACACATTTACAAGAATTGCAACACATTATTCTGAAGAATTTAAAGGTACAGTTTCTTACTCATTTTTGGCAATTTATTAGTAATTCAACAGCAATATGAGTCAAAGAATTGATAAGTTTAAGATGTATGTTTGTTCTGGAGGACATTTTGAATATATTAGCAACATTCCGATGTATTTGCCAATAGATTGTTATAGAGTACCTTTAAAACTCCCCGTTGCACCCAAAAACTCTTTGACATACAAAGTTTTGTTAAAATGTGTTTTGAAGAAAGTTGGTCTACCACTTGATACACCAATTCATATGAAATATAAGGTGGATCAATATGTTATAGATATTACTGATGATGAAGATGACTTTGGTGAGTTTTTGTGTCATGCAATTAATAACAGTCTTAACAATGCTCCAATAGAAATTTACATTGTTGACATTGTAAGAAATGTTTCGGGTATGGGGAGCAATCACCCTAGTAGTAGTAGTAGTGGTTTTCAACAACATTTTCAACAACTTCAAACACAAGAGTATAACCAACCACCTGCAAATCAACAGTACCAAACATTGCCACACATTCCGTTTCCTTTTCAATCACAACCACCACCACCACCATATTTTCAATCATTTCCACAATATCATTATCATGCTGCTCCAGAATTCCCAATAAATAACAAATATCCAACACAAAATCAACCAAGACACACAGTTTAAGGTAGTTGAACTACCCCGAGATGATCAAGATAGTGTTCATCATGATCAAGATAATTCACAATATCATGTGGAGGTTCCTAATGATCATCCTCATGATTATGATCATTATGGTGAAGAAAAAGTCCCGAAAGTCAAGAATATTGATCATGCGTTTGTTAATGATGTTGTTGAGGATAATGATGATGATGATGAGGTTCTGGATCCGAGAGACACATATGCAAAAGAAATACCGATGAAAGCACCAAAAAATGATATATTTTGGAATATGCCTCCTTTGTTATGCGAGAATGATCGAGAAGAAATAAAACGACCGGTAACCATGTATGAACTTTCTTACTGGGTTCAACTTGGACAAACATTTAAAACTAAGGAGGAGTTACTCCTACAATTGCATACTAAGTGTGTCGAAGAGGGTTTTCAGATTACACCTAAGAAGTTAGACAAGAGTAGGTACATAGCGTACTGTTTATTGCCTAATTGCAGCTGGAAGATAAGTTCAGCACGTATCAAAGATAGCAATAACTTCCAAGTCAGGAAGTTTGTTGATGTTCACACTTGTTCTCGCACTCAAATTATGAACAATAACAAACATGCAAACAAAAAAGTGCTCGGTCATATCTTGAAGGAGTTGATGACTTTGGAAGGACGTGTTTATAGAGGCAAAGAGATTAAACTTGATATGTCTGCCCATTTTAAAATCAGCCTATCATACACGCAAGCTTGGAGGGCAAAGTGTTACGCAATAGAGTTATTGAGAGGTAGCGTCGAACAATCATTTCGGGTGCTACCCCTTTACCTACACAACTTGAAGCTAAAAAACAATGGGAGCAAAACGAATATTATTACAGATTCGAAAGATAGATTTTTAATGTGTTACATGTCTATTGGTGCAGCTGTAAGTAACTATAATTTGTTTTAATTATGTATAATTTTTCATAATTGATATTTTAACATTTACTCTCTTTGCAGATACGTACATTTGTTAACCATACACGTCCAGTAATTATGATAGATGGTTCACATTTGAAAGGTGGTTACCTGGGTACTAACTTAGTTGTTGTAGCAATGGATGACAATAATGGTATCTTGCCACTGGCATATGGCATCGGGGCAGGAGAAACGGCGGACCACTGGACGTGGTTCTTGGGAAACTTATGTGATGCTTTTGAATCCGTTGGTGGGATTGAAAACCTGACTATCATTTCCGACAGGGCCCCTTCAATTGCAGCCGCTATTTCACAAGTCTTCCCAGAGGCTTTTCATGCATTATGTTGTCGTCATTTATTGATGAACTTGAATCACAAATCTTCTAGGGTCAAGTACTTTGAGTGGCATTACTGGAAAATGTGTAAGTCTTACCGTAAGTCAGATTTTGATCATCATTTTGATGTGATTGGTAGACGTTTACCAGCCTCAACTGGTGTTCTTAGGGATGTTGGGAAAGAAAGATGGTCAAGGCATCATGCTATACATCCACGATATGCTTATATGACATCTAACAGCGCAGAGTCTCTTAACGCGTTGACCAGACATGCAAGAAGGCTCCCTGTGACCATGTTATTAGAGTACTTTCGAGCTTCGGTACAACAGTGGTACTACAAGCATCGTCACACTGGAGAAGGACTTACGACAACTGTCACACCATATGCTGAACACAAGATCGGGAAGAGAAACGGGAAATCTAGAAGATGGAATGTCAATCCATCCACAAATTTCATTTTTGAGGTGTTAGATGGAATAAAGAATGCGACAGTTAACTTAGAAACAAGAACATGTACTTGCATGCAATGGCAGTTGTCAAGTTTACCTTGTGAGCATGTTATCGCAGTGGCCCGACACTTCAATCAGGATGAAGTCAGCTGCTATGCGGAGGCTTATTTCACATCAGAGACGTATCGAGCTGCCTATGCGGAAGCTATTTACCCAATGGATCATCCTTTAGAATGGGTGGATCCAGGTGATCTTATGACTGTGTTACCGCCGGTCCTTATAAGGAGGCAATCTGGTCGTCCATCTGGCCGTGCTCGTATCCTTCGCAAGGAGAGGAGAAAGGGAAACGACAATCAACACAACAATGTAGTCGTTGCAAGGAAATTGGTCCTAGTCGATCTGGTTGCAGATCTATTTTGGATAGAACAGATGAGCATAGTCAATCAAGATCAAAATCAAGATCAAAATGAAAGATAAAGACCGAAACATGATTGTATCATTATTAACTTTATGTGATGATTATGTATTACTTATCAATGTTATGGATTATGTATTTTGTGGGTTTTATTTTATTCGAGATTGTTAGATCCTACTTATGAATTCTTGATGCTATTTGTGTTACTAGATAGAGTTTGTATTAGTTAATAAATGTATAATTTTATAATTCGTAGTTATGAATTGTTGATGTTTAAGTTAGAGTGGTCAAAGTTCCAAAATAACAAAATCATACATAAAGTTAGTACATGGAATATTGTTTGTAAACATACATCTAGTCCAAAAGTCACAAAATAATAATAACATAATGTATCCATCTAGGCCGGTGGAAGTGGAAGCGGTGTCTCATAATCATAGCGCGCTCTAAAAAATGTGTCCATCATCCTCAATCTGTAAGCTGCAGCTATCTCGTGGGTCGACCCAGTAACCCGATGGTCTAGTTTACAAACCACCTTCTCCATATTAATGCACACCCACACTCCACAATCACCAAGTGGGCCATCCTGCTGAGGCACATCCTCCACATGGTCAAACAACAACTGTATGGTATCTCTCGAAAAGGATTTTCCGGACAAACTGTTCTTCCAATAATTGATCGCGCGCAAATATCCTGGAAGGTAATCACCTAAAACCTCAGCAAACTCGCGTCGCTCTGAGTGTCGACCACAATCAACAAAGCTATCATATCCCATTACACTAAACGTAATAAGATCCAACACCATAAGCACCCAGTGATCGGTCTTCTTGAGGTGGTAGGGGAACAGTACCTGCATATCATAACGTATTTAGTATTTGATGACAATTACAACTATATGGTCTAATTTAATAGCTAATACATATATTAGTTACTTACATAATCAACTTCTCACCATGGTGGGTATAGGTCACGAGTACCATCTGCGAATCCCTTACAATATGCGTAATCAACCCGACCATCTTCCCTCTTCTTCTCTTTCTTCTTCTTCTCCTTGTCTTTTTTCTTCTTCTCAATCTCTTCTTTCTTCTTCTTCTTTGCCTCATCCATACAGTTTCTCGTGAAATGCTTCATAATATCAAGAAACCCTATAGGCATAATCGTCCATCGTTTTCAAACCTGAATCTGACTGGGCTTAAACTCAATCCGGTGTCTCCAAAGCAATAAGTGGAACGCCCAATCGTCAATATGCTGTGTAAAGAAGGTAACAGAATCAGCAAAAAACATTATAAAATAAATGTAAATTTAATGAAGTTAGACTCTTACTAAATTCTCTAAGTATCCACTGATATCCTGCCCAGTCAATCGCCCCCAAAACTCTCGAGTCAAACAAATCTTCGGGATCCACAAACAACGCACTAAACCACCACTATCATATAACTCGCTGACTGTGGCTGGTCCAACAATGATCCTACCTGAACTTCCTGGAGGAGGTGTTGGCAGCGGAGGAGTAAGAAGACAATTATCCGGGTTCTCTAAAGTGGCTAGTATCTCCTGTATATAATCATGATGAACCTGTAACTCAACCTGATCATCAGTAACACCCCTATGTTGCCTCTCCTCCTGCTCAATACGTGCCTCGGTAACCACCGGCTCAGTAACCACCCGCTCGATAACCACCGGCTCAGTAACCAACCTCTCGGTAAACATCTGCTCATCATCAGCACCCAAATCAAATGCCAGGCTGCTCGGTAACTTCTCCTCAGGACGAACAGGGGTAAAATCAAACTTCTTATTCACAGCTCGTCTCGCACCCTGTGTCACAAAAGGCGATATCATACGCCAGGCTGCTCGTCTTTCTCGAAGACTACGACGCAACTCAAAAACACGCGGCGCGGAAGGATGGGACACAGAATCGGGTCATGTATCAGATACATATCCATCAATCAGCCCCGCGTCGGATGCATATCCATCAGTTTTATCACCTCCCTGCAAAATTAAAAATATCCATTATTAGATTGTCACTAATTATGGTCTAATATTAAATCATCTTGCACCTAAAAAGTAATACCCGAAGCGCTTCGAGATCCCGCTGCATAGCCTGCATCCGCTCTAGTAACATCACAATACTGGCATCCTGTATATCCACCCGCTTCTGTAATGTGGCCACCGTCTCTCTCAGGGTCGTCATATCTTCCTTTGACACCGATTTAGAGGTATGACAACGAGTACTCTCTCTACCAACAGAGGTGTGACGGCCGAGACTCCGTGTACCCGTGGCCGCCGTCTCTGGTAAGGTGGTCACCTCCTCATGACTGGTCCGCACATTTTTCTTCGGCCGATCATCACCTCCTATCTGCTGGTCAAAGAAGCGGGTGCTGTCAATCCACCAAGCACACTCTAACTCGGTTTTCGTGGGTTTAAGCGTCCTCTCTGGTCGATTCTTTTTGTTGGTATCTGCCTGTAGTTATAAATAATAAAATACCAATTACTTTTAAAAAAATAAAATTGGAAATGTCCTTTCTATAAAATTGACAAACCAACAATATTTCATCTTAATCTCAACATGCTTTCATCAACAATCGTCCATTATCTACATATAATTTAACAACAATAATTAGATCAAAATACTTAATTTACCGGTAAATTCAATATCTCTGCAAACTCTGTCCATTTGGTAACCAATCTTCTTCTTTCCCAATATATCGCCCGAGGAACTCCTTCCTTGTCCCTTTTGATTGCAACCGTATCCAAATGTCGATAAAAAGCCTCCCATATCCAAATCTAGTAAACAATAAACAATAAACAAAAAACAAAAAACAAATTAACTCAATCATAATAAATTATATACAAATCTATACGGTATTTTTAACAATAATAATAATAATAATAATAAAATAATGTTGATGCTACCTTAAATGCCCAAACGAAACCGCTCAACGTGTACTTCATCCCAGCCTGACTGAGACGGGTCCTTAAACCCTGGTTCAGCTGCTCATAAGTTCTATACCAAATACGAGAACCCCAAGGGTACTCGTTAACTGCCGCAAAATCCCCTACCAAATACATAAAATCGTGCTCAAGTACATGACGCGGCTGCTTACCCATAAAACCCAGCTCTACAAGATAAATGATACACAATCTCACACAATCCTCGTCGCTCATTCTATTCGGCCCTATAAACATTGCTTAATCTAAAACTTTATCTTCAATGTCCTTCAAATATACAGTCGTGCCCAAATCCGGGAATACCCGGTCTTTAAATGCTGGGATACTCTCATGAACCTCCGAAGGAATATACTTCACCATCTCAACGATGGAACCAAACCGAAATCCAGTCACTAGACAAAACTCCCTCCTACCGAATCGTATAGAATAACCCGGCATGATCCTAAACCACAACTCCTCGGCCTCCTGCCGAGTCTTCTTTAGCACCGGAGGATCACATCGTAACTGGAGTATATGATGTACATAACCTGGGTCATTATCCGGAGACCTCAAATCCAACCAAGGGCCAAAACATGTCTCTCTAAATATTTTCTCTTGGTCAACTGTCAACCATCGCTTAATCAACTTAATAACCTTTAGCTGGTTCTTCAACGTCAACTTTGCATTTACTAACTCCTGTAAAATAATCAATCACACATAGTTAAAACAAAGTCAAAACGAGGTCAACATAGGTCAAAGTTAGTCATAATAGGTCAAACATAATCAAAAGAAAGTCAAACATGGGCAACTACGGTGAAACAAAGTTCTCAAAGTCCACATAAGTAAAACTTAGTCAACTACAGTCAAAGATAGTCAAATACGGCCAAAGAAAGTCTACTATGGTCAAACTATGCCCACATAGTGAACAATAGTCAAAGAAAGTCAACTATGGTAAAATAAAGGGCACAAAGTCAACATAGGTAAAACATAGTCAAAGAAAGTCTAAATTAGTCAAACAAAGTTAAACATGGTCAAGTACGGTCAAACAAAGTCAAACATGATCAAGTATAGTCAAACAAAGTCTACAAAGTCAACATAGGTCAAAGTTAGTCAGCTACGGTCAAACAAAGTCCACATATGTCAAACATAGTCAAACCAATTCGACAACTCAATAAAAGTCAAAACAAGTCAATAGTCGTAACTTTTGTGATCGGGTCGCAAGTAAGGGTGATCGGATCGCAAGGCTCGGTGTCCGGGTCATGACCTGGTCGCGATTACGATTCCCGGTCACCGAATCATTTTCTCGGTCATGACCGGTCGCAAGTCAGGAACCCCGGTCGAAAGGTGTGGTGTCCGGGTCATGACTTGGTCGCGATTACGATTCCCGGTCATCGAATCATTTTTATCGGTCATGACCGGGTCGCAAGTCAGGAACCCCGGTCGCAAGTTTTGGTGTCCTGGTCGCAAGGTGGGGTGTCCGCGAGCCGTAACTTGGTCGCTATTATGATTTCCGTTAACCGAACAATTTTTCTCGTTTTTTTATTTTTTATCAAACACAACATCAATTCCATCCATTAAACACTCATGTAACTTTAGTTTAACAAAATCTAACTATCTAATTACCTAAATTATAAAAAAACTACACGCACACCAACTGTTCGATGAAATGCTTCATTCAATTTTCTAAATTAAACTTAAAAATAAAACGTACATACCTGAGTATTTGACATCCTAAAGCTTGATGTTGTGTTTGAACAAACTCCGTAATTCGCGGTGGTGAGAGGTCGCAAGCTTTTCAGTTCGAAAACGCAAGAAGAGGGAGGGTTACGGGTTTGCGGGTGGGAAGGATGGGGAGGGTTTACGAACTTGGCCAAATAAAAGGGGTAATGAACGGGTCGCAAGGTCCTTTTGGCGGTCGCAAGTTTTTGAAATGAGTCGCAAGGGTTACAAATAAACGGGGTCGTAGCCGCTCTTCATTGGGTTCGGAGTCGCACCATCGAGTCGCAGATTCGCAAGTGACCGGGGTCTGAGTCGCACGTGAACGGGTCGCAAGTCACTTTTTGACTTGCGACCGGGTAGAGTAAATATGTATATTTTGAAATATTTGGGACAAATTTTTTTATAAACTTTATTTTGGGACAAATTTGCTAATATCCCAAAACTTATTATATGTAAACTTTAATAGTAACACCAAAACATACCAAAATAAATAAGTTGTTTCTGAGAATTCAAATAACAAAATGTCTAACACCCATTTCTGATACATCAGAACTACCTCCATCATCCGCTGTAGTTAAGTTATTAAGTGGAGCAATCCGCAAACTTTTCGGGAGCAATTCGTAAATTTTTTTGGTTGTTGTGAATGTAAGATATCCTTTGATTTTCTACTATTGTATACCTTTGTGTAAGATATTTACTCCATAACCGTCTTCAGAATAAGGGAATAACAACTGATATTGTAGGGCAAGGTACTGTGGATGCGATTCACTAATACGCTGCAAGTACCGTGACTGGGTTTCTAAAATTGTATCTCTTTTATCGCCAGAACCATCGATATCTCCGATAACTAAAGCTGCAACTTCATTGGCGGTAGGTAAGTTATGTGTTCCACCATTTGTATCACGGCGACTAACCAATTGCAACCTAACATTATCATGTTCATTCATATTATAATGATCTCTAGCCATTCTAATTTTGATGACCAACAGTTTACAGCATCCAAAAGTTGTTTCAAGTCATTGGCAGTGTCGAACTCCTATATGCTCTAATTCTGTTAGCTTCTTCATGGTCGATGTCATATATGTAGAGTTGTCCAAAACTTGGGACCTCACCTTCTTGTGGAAGCAAACTACACACGATATGATAATTTTGGCCATGCATACGAAAGCAATATGTACCACGACTGTTATTAACTCTATGATCAATCTTACCGCCCATTAAAGTAAAACTATACATCATGTTATAACGTCTTATGTTTTGTATAAAATTCTTGCTTCTAACATGTGTATTTGTATACAGTTGCAATAATGTTGGAGGTGGGGCTCTCAAATTGGGTAGTTCAACCTTCCCATTATAACAACATAGGGAGTAAATGGTTTTCTTCAATTCTTTGTTGCCGGTTTTCGCTTCATCGGGCCATAGTCTAGATTGCAAATTAGAACAAATAAATAAAGGATCGCCAATATCCCCGGTAATCTGTATGAGACATTTTGTTAAACTACATATTGAAACGGATAACAAATTTATAACAAAAAACTTAAGAATTAGTACTAATCTCTTGTAAATATGAATAAATGGTAGCCTAATAATATATGCCTGCAGACTGTAGAGTTTGATCCTTCACCACTATGCGCTATAATTGTACTATTAGAAGTTGCGGGCGGGATCCTTTTGAATGGTCCTATAGAAAACAAAAGTTTAACATATGTGCAACAATAAATGCACGACAACAAATGGTTTAAAGTTGATAATAACATGTCCTCCTTTTAGTTGCAGAAGTTGGGTTATGACATACGTGTTGAATGGTGAATTATCTGGAATAACTTTATTCATTCCTTTACGCTTACGTTGTGCATTCTCTGCATTTGTTACTGAAGAGACTAATAAATATGATGGATTAAAAAGCAATAAACACACATTATGAGAATTAATGTAAACAGAAGAACCTTGTTTCGTTTGTGAACCAACGTTTGAACATACTTCACCTAGACTTTGACAGGATGATCGTCCAATCGTTATTCCCGACAACGGCGTGTTTGGAGTTGTGATTAAAGGAGATTTCGATGAACATCCACGTACTCCTATAGGTTCTGAAGTGCTTGCCAAAGTCCTGTTAGTCAACACTCGACAAGTAGATAGCAGAATGTATGTCCTTGGCGACTAATATGTTGATTAGTTGGAACCATGAAACACGATCTTCCACTCCTTTTTCGACCTGGACGATTATTGGGTTCATTAACCATGCTTAATTCGAATGCTTGAAATGATTGTACTGTGTGAAAAGATAAGTTTTGCAAGTTTATACAAAGAGATGATGATAGGGTTCTAAATATGGTGTGGTTGAGGTTGTTACGATCTCCCATACTTTGAAATTTTTAGACATACCAATTAATAATGAAGTTGATATGGCATGCATATAAATCCGAATCATTGATTTGGATGAGTAGATATCATTATCATATTTAAAACTAAACTAGTGTAATAACAATGTATAATGTTTATAGTTTAAATATATCTATACATATTATAAATTGTTTACATCTTTTCTTTGTAATGTTAAAAAATTCAAGATTCAAAATGATTAAATTATTTTTAGCTAATTTAAGCAACAACTATAAAAGTGAAAATAAAATGTAAGTCAAAACATATATAATTTGAGAATGTATATTCTTTTAAAATTATTTCTATAAAATTAAAAACAACCTACAAATCAAATTAAGTTCTCTATTTAATATAATATATTTGTCTATTCTAGAAACAATAATATTTTTATGTATAATGTACCGCGACATTAAGCAAGAAGTTTACTAGTGTAATAACAATATGTATATATTAATAAGGTTGATTAAATGAGTGTGTGTATCTATATCTATATCTATACTATATATAAAGAATCTTCAAATTGTTAAACTTAACTCTTAAATAGTAATTAAAATTACTCATTTATCCTATTACACTTATAAATGAAAATCACTTTAAAGGTTGGTATCATTACTTTGGTTGAACTTATGTTATATGTTTACAAAACTGTTAATAAAAGTTTTCCACATAAAAAGAAATAAAAAGATCATTAACTTAAGTATAACCGGAGAAAACGAATCTATATTTATTTATAAAACATCGAAGAACTTAAGTTATTTAACCAATTAAATTATTAGTTATTGGACAATTATAGAAAATAGGAAGTATTTTATTACTATTCAAAGATGATATTATGTTTAGCGAACATATTATTGTACATAGTAAAAATAGATAAATTAATAATTACTGTCGTATTACGTGGGTAGTGTACTAGTCTAAATTACGTAGGAGGCATACATATACGTAGGTGAATATTACATATAAAGATTTAAATTTCAACAAACAATGTAGATTTTTTAATTATAAATTTCGGGTAAAAAATAACGTTTTACTTAAGTATAAGGATTTGGGAAAAAAAGGGAAGAACTGAAACCAAGGTAAAGCTGTTGACACGCTTTTAAATGAAAAGTTTGTTTTCAGAAATCAATTTGATGTCATTTCTTTTATCTGGTATTTAATACACAAATTACAAAGTACCATTTCAGTCACACAAAATAAAACATAAATAATATATCTATAATAAATATCAAATAGATTAACTTTCACGCTTACCTCTTAAAAATATAAAAGTAACATTATAAATATTTTTACGTTGTGTAACAGTTGTTTCTATCTTATTTCTTGTACTCTCAGTTTGTTTACTTCTCACAATTTCTTTCAATCGGTTACATATTTATTTTCTTTAAATTTGGAATTTTAATGCTGAAAGGATTTCATTCCCATTTCAACGCCTACATCTCATAGGATTTCATTTCACAAGTCACGAGCCTAAGTGACTCCCTCATTAACTATATCATGAGTGCTAAGCCGCTCCTCATTCTTGGAGGAGCCTCTGCACAAAATTTATGTCCCTCCACTCTCTTATCTAATAAATCAAACAACAAAGTGACTACTTTTCGACATGGGTGGTTCACAAACTAAGGCTCATGGTCATGCCAACGGACAAGGTCGTGAGAAAAGAATCTTAAAAGTGAAAACAAAACTTCTCCAATAGAAGCTCGATGAGATGATGCGCCTCAGAAACAGAGAGTGAAGTGCATGCACAAGAAATTATGGTCCATGCACTTAAAGAGTCCGAGTGGAAACGAGAACAGAAAGGGCTACAAAAGGAAGTCAAGAGATTGAAGAAGGTTCTGGAAGATAGGGAACCAAGAAAAATAAGAAGAGAGATGACAAGGGAGAAAAATAGTGAGAAAGTGGTTTTGCATGAATTGGAGCAGATGAAAGAGGATGGAGCGCAGAGACGAGGCAGTCGAGAAATGGAAAAGATTGTATTTAGCAATTAAGATCGAGCTTGACAATCTCATCAATAGAATCCTTCATGGTAACATACCACATACGAATCTTGTAAGAAAAAGGATTCAACCTAACTTTTTTTGTATGGTCTTGCCAAACCTAATACTGCATCAAGTTGAGGACTTGAGGCGGCAATTTCAATCCATTCATTTGGGAACGCCTCATTTTGGGTTATGTTTTATCTCAAATGGGTCAAAGCAAAATAGGTCACATCAAAACCTTTAGATACAAAGGGGAACAAGTAAAACGGGTTGAACATGTCAAAAGGCTTAAGACTTAAAAGATGCTTAAAGTAATGTATACCAAATTATTTTACCCATATTTAGATTTGATAACGGTAATAATATTTTTTTAATTTCAATTAACTCATTTATTTACAAGGTTGGTTGGCCAAACCTGGTCGGCCGTTTTCCACAATAAAAAGTGACCTGTTTCGACCCATTACCCGACCTGCCAATCGTGCCACCTACTCTGTACATCAACTATCAGATGATACTTGGGCAGAGAGTTTCATAATGACAAGAACTTTCTTGATCACATTATAAATGTGAAAATTATAGCTTTTTAAGTATTTTATTGAGTTACAGGGGAAACAGGGTCTTGGAGAGAAGAGGGTGAGTACCTGATTGCTGAGCTACGAAGAGAGGTGAGAGGCAAGGAAGAGACGATTGAACTTTTACAGGCGCATATAGCTTCAATAGAGCAAGAAGAATCAAGAAGGGAGCGCGAGATGGACATTTAAAGGCAGAGCTTGCGTATCATGAGCCACAAAAAGAAACAGAAGCAAATCTCCAAGGGTTTCTCAAGAGATTTGCATCAATAAAATCAAACTCCTGGTTTGATACAATTTGTGCTGCACGTACTTGTAATAATTGAATTCTGAATTTCGAGAATTATGATTTAGATATATATGTTACCCACAAACTAACAATTTGAATCATATGAATATGTTGAATGAAGCCAGCCAAAAAGCTGAAGACATGGACAATGTTATCTACAAGGACTTCTCCACATATAGGATGATGAATACTATAACAATCTGGGGAGGAAACTTCAGATACCGTTATGATTATTATGCTTCTCTAACTGATGAGTTACCTCCATCAACAGATTTTGTTCTTCCAATTGTTCGGTAATTTGACCTGATATGCTGAAAAAGAAAACCAAAAGAAGAGATGCTTCAACTTTTCTGAATTAAACCTTGAACTCGCCACATACAGATGAAATTTAATGTGGTTATAAGTTTTTTCAAATCAATAGATAATTAGATTTTGGAAAGTAACTGCTGGTCTTTTAAATGCCAAATGTATCCCATTCTTTGTAACCATGGAGTAATATGACTCTAGGTGATTATTAATCAAGCACAATCAATACCTCCAGCAAAGAAACATAATAAAAATCTTCCATGTGCTGCATAAGAGCAGTCCCATCTCTGATTGAACGGAAAATGTTTATTTCTGTGTTCAAGATTTTCTCAATGAGTTCCTTCTCACCTTTCATCTGTGCAATTATTCACGAGAAATAGATACAGGGTACTTCAGATATACATACTGAATAAAAATGCAGGCAGTTGTAGTTAGTAATCACAACTTCACAAGTTTACATACATCAATATTCATCAATTTTCAATAGAGTGGAATGATACGGATGTAGGAAAATCGACATGAATAACAAAAAGGAAGGTTCACAGCGAGTAGCATAGACTTACAAATTCATTGACAAGAGAATCAGGGGTGGATTCCCCAATAATATCACCTTCATAAACATCTCCAAGGAGCTCAATGTTTTCCTGCAACAAAATGAGACAAATTAAGTGAAATTAAAAAGGTTTATGCAAATACTTGGTTGTAATATAAGGAAGAACAAAGAAGCAGATTTTAATATCTGATTGCTCACCAATGCATTCTCTACATCTCTAGCTGCTAGATAGATAGGTTGAGCTACATGGCAATAACCCATCAAACGGGGGACAGAAGGAATAATATCTCTGTGATTTACAACTCTCCAGCTGTCTCTAACTTTCTGCAAGCCAAGCACATTATGATCAACAACAATGATTCAATGCACCGACTAACAATCTCACTGAATAAATAAGAACCAAGAATAACATAACAATATAACTAACTGG
Source organism: Logfia minima (assembly GCA_963921325.1). NCBI lineage: Eukaryota > Viridiplantae > Streptophyta > Magnoliopsida > Asterales > Asteraceae > Logfia > Logfia minima. The sequence goes on along the minus strand of OY992763.1, from coordinate 38,033,782 downwards.
AAATTGCCTCATTATAAACTTCAGCGAATTTTTTGTTTCCAACTCTTGGGGATCCAAAGTTATACATAGTGACAGAAATCACCCCACGCCTACAAGATTCAGAGAGGCGGAATGTCACATTTATAAATGGATGTCCAATTATATTCCATACGAGCATAGCCAAGATTGAATTCCCAGTAACATAACGATGAAACGCCAAATGGAAAACTCACTTGGCTAACTGACTGGAAGATAGTTCAAGAGCAAGCAAGGTTGCGAGCGCACCACCTAAACTATGGCCAGTTACATAAACATGCCATTTGGACACCTCATCAGCATCAACATCTCTGCCATGGAAATAGGTTTCTTTTGTAATTAATATGAAGCACCATGGATACCCTTATATAAAATATCATCGTCTAGAATCATGGAACTTACTGATATCCAGTAGCTGTTTTTATGAGAGAGATGATCCTCGTCCTGACCGAGTCATATGCACTTAAAAACCCTGAGTGAACCTAAAAACAATGTAACATTATCAATAACATAAATGATGGAATAAATGCATTACAAAAAATATAACATATCTTAAATATACCTGAATTTCTTCCTTAAAATCACCACCAATTCTCTCTGGGTTTAGCCTACCGAAATTAAAGAATTAGTCTAAGAAAAAATAATCATACAAGACAGTTCTTTAGGTTGCGATGTACAATTACCCAGCAGGCACCATCATCAAATCAGTTCTCAAGTCCTTCCATCTAATCTAAATCAACCGCCAAATCAGAATGTCAATAAAATTATACTATTATTAGTTACTTCACATATATCGACCGAAATTGACCTACTTGTTCTGTTCCTCTGAAGGCAACAACTAATCTTTTCCCAGCCGAATCACGCCAGATTGCCACCTACAGTTTCTTTCTGAGTCATTTATTCAAAAATCACTGTCTTACCAATAAATAGGAATTAGGTTGACCTGTGTATCGGTGACTGGGTTATCCAAGAAACATATCTTCTCAAACTCAGATTTGATAAAACTCGAATGGCCTAATGAAGTAGCTAACATCGCCCAAGCCTCCATTGCACTCTCAGCTGTTGAAAACAGAGCTCTCATCTCCTCGGCTTTTTTCTCATCCAATACTGGTTCGCTACTCGAGCTTTCAGAAATGCTGTCTTTGTTAACATCCTCTTTGCTATCAGTCTTTACTAAAAGACTGCCATCTTTGGTCACCTCAGTGACTGTAGCATTTAAAACCATCAAAGCTCCGAAAATAGAATCAGTTTGTCTCAATAAATCTTGTGTGGCTTTCTTAATATCAGGAAATGACGACTGTACACTGCTTATATTTATAATGCCAGTTGTCTCATCATCATTAACAGCTTCCTGACCGTTCGGAGTTGCAAGCCCTGATTCTATATAGCCTGCTTCTGCAATGGTTTTTGATTGAAGTCCGATCGTGCTTAGTAAATCAAATCCATCCCACTTAATATTTTCAGGAACAGGGAGACCAAGTTGCTTAACAATATTCTGATTGATGGTATCACCAAAATTCTTCCAAAAATCTCTGTCAGACTGTGAACTCGCATCTTTTTTATTGCTTTCAGATTCTAGAGAATCTTCTGGAACGCTGTCAGCCTGTACTACATCCGATTGCAAGTCAGAATTTGTAGATGTTACAGGATCTTCTTTATCATACTCATCACCATTTGAAGATTCACTTTTCTGGATGTATGAACCATTTATCAACTTTAACTGCCCAAAAGCGTACTCGACAAACTGACGTGCTTGTACAGGTTCTGAGCCAGTGACTTTTCTCAAAGTAGACTCAATACCGTTGTTTCGAAGGAATTCTGCTACAAAGGGTATTCTCCAACGATTCTTTTCTTCCTCAATTGTCTCAAAGCTCTTATATTTAACCTGAACCACATTAGTGAGGTCTTTTAAAGAAACCAATATGGGTTGTTAATTCATGTTACTTCCATAACCGATTACTAGAGCAGAGGAGAAATGTTATGTTATTCATTATAACATACCTCTAGCTGTACTTTTCCACCACCTCCCATCCCCTCCAATTCAACCAGCACCTCATGAGAAAATCCTGAAAACGTGGTTCTATGATGTGGTGGCTAAAAGCACCCAAGAATTCAAAAAGAAAAAACCTTACCATCACAGATGGACTCCAAATTGACAATCGAATTACCCATACGTTTATGGGGGGTCACAAGATTTGCATCCCAGGCTGCAATCTGAAGCACAGCAGTCATGGGACATAAAATAAGACACAATGATTATGTTGTGAAAATCGAAACATTTGATTTCAACCAAGCATATTGACTAGAAGGTACAAGTGATAAAACTTCAATAACATATGATGAAGAAAATGTAGTTTAATTTGATAAGCTACCAGAAAATACAAACAATGATACAAGTTACTGTAGAATGCCTACTTATTTCCATCTCTAGCGCTAATATATATTACAGTGATATTAAGAGACAAAAAGTTATCCCCAGTCCATTCAAAATCCAATGGTGCACATTTGCTCAAATAAAAGATGGAAAAAGAATGAAATAGCTATCTAGGAATGAGACTTAAAGTGGACACTACGATTATCCACAAAAAATGCAAAAAATGACCTGAAGATTAACGCTTGGTGGATACTTGATGTACAACGTGAGTTCCTCATTCCAAGTTGGTTCCTTTGTCCTGACAGAACTCAGATATTCCTTTAGCATATAAAGCATAGATCAATTCACTAATTAAGTTACATCTATACAGACATACTTTGACACACATTAAGTGATACAAGTAAGATTTATGTAGGCATGATTTCCTTCCAGACCCATTATCAATTGCATTCTAATCATCTTTCTGCTAAGTTATATTGATAGTTTCTTGGATTATTAATGTCAAGTTAAACACGTAAACTTTCTCTTCGCATGACAAGAAACACAAACTGGTAACAAGGACAATCAAAACAGCTTAATATAATTACCCCCATTTAACATTGCTTTTAACAATCTGACTATCCAATTGCAACACCACATAAGGATCACTTGTTCCCTGAAAGCAGAATGTGGAGATCACATACATTAGCTTTTTGGTGTCAAATGAATGCAAATGTGAAAAACTTGAATTCATAAAAAACAGGTTACCCATGGATCCATCGCAGGAAAATCATAACCCTTCTTAAGCTTTACAAACAACTGGCCATCGTAAATCTCACGGAGAAATGACCTGCCACAAGATAAATACAACTTTTCAATATTATTATTTTAAATTATTTTAAAATAAACAACAAAACTTATGATATATAGCATTTATGCTATTAATATACTCTGATAAGATCACAGTTTGACAACCAGCACCATCCACCTCACTTTTGCCAGTATTTTCCTGATTAATTAACAACAAACACACACACAATTAGAATTCGCATGAAAATTACTGTATTTTGAGGATCAATGACTTACAGTAGGAGTTGTATAGGCTTCAAACGCAAATCCAGCGAGAATGACCGCGCGATTAATATCAAATTGATGTCTTTCAATCTCCTCGCCAAACAATACGCTACTTTCCGCATCAGAGTTTGATTTACTTGCGCAACAAATTGAGCAAATTCCATCTCGATTTCTAGTATCCGAGAGCCTGAGTTTCACCGGTGAAAAAGGTGCGGTGACATAATTAGGGTTTCGAGAAAAGGGGAATTTTGGTTTATGAAGGTTGGGAGTAGAACAGTATCTGAAGTGGAAGTGAGTTTTATAAGACTGAAGATTTGCAGCTGCAGCAGCCATTGAAATAATGATAAGAAACGGAAACAAACGCAAAATTAACGAACTTTATGTGTGTTCAGGAAAAAATAACAAGACCATTCTGGAATATTACGTATCCACCGCATACCGCCGTTAACGTGACGTTAAAACGTTGGCGCCAAGTGATTTAACGGTCAATTACTGAATCGGAAATCTTCAATTAAACCCCCAAATGTTATCAAAGTTTTAAAATCCTCACGGTAGTTATTACTCTTTCCATTAAGGGTGTTCATTTTAGGTTCAGTTCCGTCGTTAGTTAAGATCGAATTATAACATTTATTTTATTTTTCTTAAATCAAAATTATTTTGTTTTAATTCGAAATAATTATCTGTTAGAAGTAGCTGATTGTTATTGTTCTAATTTGAAATATAATAAATTAATTAGAAGTTTGCTCCTTGTTAACTTTATACTCAAGTTGATTTCCTTACTATTACTAAAGTAGACACACGCAAAACTCTCTATTTGGCTTTTCACTAAAATTAATACGTCTAAACATAAGGTAGTTGCTTTCCCAAATTGCATGAGTAATATGTCTTACATGTTAAGGGTCTTTTGAGTAATACTAGGTTATAAACCCACGATAACACGGGTCGAATTTAATTTTTACTTGGTTGATTTTTTATATAGTCAATTTTTTTATATTGTGACCGACTTTTTTAATTTAAAAAATACATCCATTTAACGGAACGAAAATGTAATTATACGAAAGAAATGTTGATCTTTGCTAGTTTATAGACTCGCGATAACGCCGACAAATTTAATTTTTATAAATGAATAATATATTTGGTCGATTTTTCTATACAGTCTATAGACCTGCGATAACTCTGCGATATCAGCAGACGAATTTAATTTTTATCAATAAATATTATGACCGATTTTTTATATAGTTTATAGACCCGCTATAGTGTGGGATAAAATTAATTTTAATAAAATAAATAAAATATTAGGGCCAAACTATTTGGTTGATTTTTTTATAGAGTCTATAAACCTGCAATAATGCTGGACGAATTTAATTTTTATAAAATGAATGAAATATTGTGACTGATATTTTTATATAGTTCCCACTATAATGCAGGACAAGTTTAATTTTAATAAAACAAATAAAATATTAAGCTCAATTTTCTTATATAATTATAGACTTTTTAATTTTTACAAATGAAGAAAATATTTGATCTAATTTTTTAATTTAAATAAATATATCAAATAGTTAAGGGGCTAAAAATGTAATTATACAAAAAATATTAAGATCATTAGTTCGTAAAAGGTGAAAAACAATGAAAGACTCAAATACCTTCATGATATCCTCTTTTAGTTATATATAAATAAAATTATCCAAAAGAAGCAACTTCGTAAATCTTTTCGTTATCCAAAAGGCAATAACGAATTAACTAGAGACTTGGACAACAAGTGTGATGAATAAAATCACGTTTTAATTATAAGTTATCTTTGATTTAATTATGATTCTTATAATCATCTTTATGGTTATCCAAAGTAGTTTTAAGGATAAAATTTGGAGATATATATAAGTTTTATAGAGTAGTTATTTCAGAATTTGGACCCAACCTTTTTATTTTATTCTATTTTATTTTATTTTTGCATATATCGTTTTCTTCTCTACAGGTTTTCTGCATATGTTTGCAATTGCTCAACTATATATTATATATATAGTCGATTTCCTTGACGCAGTATAGTAGTTAAGTTGTTAATTGGAGTCAGAATACTTATAGGGTTTAGCATATTCGAATGCACGTAACTTTGGTCAAATGTGCGTAGTGTGTACTCAACTTACGGGTAGTGTATTTAATGCACTCAAGTTTCAAAAATCATTATTTGATGTAATTTGATGATGTTTTGATTATGTGTCAACCTCTACGGATGTCACGTGGCACCTTAAACGGACGACACATCAACAAAGTACATCAAATAACAATTTTTGAAACTTGAGTGCATTAAATACACTACCCGTAAGTTGGCTACACACTACGCACATTCGACCAAAGTTAAGTGCATTCGTATGCACTATACCCTACATTATATTCGGTGAGCCATCTTTTTGTCCTATTTTTATTTTATTTTGGATTGTTGTTTGCTGAAAATCAGTTGTTTTTGTTGGTGATTTTATCACCAATATGATTTAAGTGTAATGGGATTAAACTTATTGACCAATTTGATCTAAATGAATATTAAACAAGTTCGGTGGTGCGGGGTGCACGCTTGTTTTAATTCGTTTAGGTCCAACGGGGGTCCGGGGGCAGCGCTCCCGGTAGCGGGGTCCAAGGGGCGGCAGCCCCTGGTGGGGTCCAAGGGGCAAAGCCCCTGGCTGGGGTTGAGCTGGAATAAAAATGCTTTATGGAAAATGCATTAGCTTATTCGGGTCAAAGTTCCTTTATGGAAAATGCTTGGAAATCCGAATTCGGAATAAAAACCCGGTTTGACCTGCCCATTTGAAAAATGGTTAAAAACGTTTGAAAAACGATTTTTGTAACCGCCATTTGGTCAGTTTTGATATTCAATTTCGGTACAGAAAACTCATACAATTCACATACTAGCTTCTGGAAATTACTGAATTTTATCCGATTGAATTTTCGTGAGTACCAACGAAATATTTCAATCTGAAAGTGAATCACGACTTTCAGTATCATCCGAGTAATCAATAAATCCGATTTCTAACAGTTTTTGTCACTAATGGATAATTCATATATGGCACGAGGATGCTCCAGGAAAAGATATAAACATCAATTTGATCGTCGAAGAAATATTATTATCGATGGTGATTTTGGCAGCACTGTGGGCCATGAGTCATGCCAGTCTGCACACCTGTTGTTTGATCATCATGACACGACTGTTTCCGGAATCTTGGTCTCTACCAAGAGAAGAAAATTTCCACCTGTTAGTTACATCTATCGAAACGTGTTCGAATTCGAGAGACTTGGAAAGATTAGTAAAGGAACGTATGGTATTGTTTACAAAGCTAGGGATAAGAAAACCGGAGAAATTGTGGCCTTGAAAAAGGTGAAGATGGAGAACGAGAGAAAAGGTCTCCCTACAACCGCTAAAAGGAAGATCGATATTCTTGAGTCTTTTCAACATCTGTCTGTTGTACAAATGAAGAAAGTTGTTACGGATGGGTTCAATGGCGCATATTATATGGTCATGGAGTACATTGATCATGAACTCAAAGGATACATGGATAGTATGACAGAGCGGTTCACTCAAAGTGAAGTAAAACGCCTTATGATTCAACTTTCGGAAGGGTTGTCTTATATTCATGATAAAAAGGTAATTCATAGGGATTTGAAGACATCAAATTTCCTATTAAACAATAGGGGTGAGTTAAAGATTTGTGACTTTGGGATGTCGAGGCGATATGGGAGTCCTACAGAAGTATATAGTCCCTTGGTGGTTACTCTTTGGTACAGGGCACCTGAACTTCTTTTGGGGATGAAATATTATACTACTACTATTGACATGTGGTCGGTGGGGTGTATAATGGCAGAGTTATTGTCCAAGAAACCGCTTTTTGATGGAAGCGGTGAAATTGAACATATTGACAAGATTTTTAACAGTTCTTGGTACACCTGATGACTCAATATGGCCTGGATATTCTAAGCTGCCGGGAAACAAGTTTAAATTTGTCAAGCAGCGGTATAATACTTTGAGGAAGATATTTCCTGCTGTTACTTTTATGGGATCATCTACACTTACTCAGCTGGGATTTGATTTGTTGAACAAGCTTTTGACGTATGATCCGAAGAAGAGGATATCTGCAAAAGAAGCTCTCCATCATGGATGGTTTTGTGAGGCTCCTTCTCCTGCTGAACATATCAGGATTGATATGTAGATAGATTTTACCTGTTTAATCGTATTAAAGTGGAAAACAGGTCTAATTCTATTCTCTTTATCTTGTTGCTGAAATTTACACTTCCAGTTTTCATTACAATTGCTAATTGGTATCATTTTCGGCATTTTGATATTATAGCAAAAAGGGTGACCAAAGGAGGATCACCCACGAGTCACACATTACAGAACACAGACACTTGTGTCAGGCATTGGAGAAGCCCCGCTTTGGTAAGAATACGACCTAGTATTGGTTATTTAAACGGGTTTGATCAAGCTGATTTTCTGTAGTGTAAAATTGCATTTTAAATATGGTTTGGTAAGATATGTCACAAGAACCATGATTAGGTTCATTCATACCCATATTAATTCTATCTTGAGTATTATGTTATTATCAACACATTTGGGATGATATGAAATACTTTATATGCTTGCGAAATAACAAACTCATTTTACAAACACAGTGTACATCAGTATTAATATGACTTCCATTTAGAAAAATAAAAAAGCCCACCACTTATTACAGTTGAACCCTGCTAATTACAACTTCTCTACTAGTATTACCCTCCCTAAAATACCAGAGTAGAGTGTAGAGACCAAATCTTTAGACTAGTACTATTTAATGCATAAGAGAAACAGCAGCCTCCTGCACCAACGGCTCAGTTACATGCACGAAATGTTCAGCCTCCCTCTCCACTTGCTCCCAACACTTGTGTACGTCTTTCCCCTCTTTCATCTTCTTCACAAATGCCACAAACTTCCTCCAGTTATCAGCCTGGAACAACTCTGGGTTCATCCTCAGATACGTAAACGCACACATCTCATCATTCTCAGTTAGTGAAGCTGCCTTCAAGATCTGCTCATGTGCATAATCATCATATCTTGGTAAAGCATTCTCTCCAGCAAGTGCTACCTGTGCTTCCTGTGTCGCCAATGTCACTTGCTGCACCAGCTTTTCAGGGGCACACTGAGCATCCTGAGGCTGCTCATGATCACGCATCTCAATGCACGTGAAGTTGAAAACAGATCCATGACGGCCTAACATTCTGGCAATCGGGAGGTACCCATCTCGGTAACGGGTGTTGTAGTAGCCTGCAGTGAGCTCAGGTGCGTGGGACCGTGTCCCGTAGTGCCAGTGGATACCTGCAACCTTGACCGAGATCTTGACACCTTGGTTTTCAAATATAGAGGTGGCAGATGCGAGTATCCTTTCTCCATGATCTAACAACATCTGCGAATACCAGGTGAGGAAGAAATCACCATACTCGCTGTTCCAGCCACCATTTTCTTTCTTGAAAAAGTTGGTGTCTTCAGGCCAATTATTGTATTCACCAGCATCGGTGGGGCCTGTGCTTCCCCATTCTGGTTTACCATAGTTCTCAGCTGCAGCTTTCAAGCTAGCAAGCATATACTGCAATATAAACATTAATTCATTGTGTAAAGATTCATGATGCTACACTTTACAAACAAACGCAAGACATAAAATGCCCAAAGTGAATCTGATCTATACCTTGTCATAACACTGGAAAGCTCCAATCCCAGGGAATCTCCAGACTCCGTCTTTCTCCGGGTAAGACGGGTAGCGTAGCTCTCCAGCTGGACCCATTCCAACTTGAATTTCCTACATCAAAGTCCAGACATGCCAAATTAACATAATAACCAAAACGACTCTAATAGAGCTTAATAATTTGAGTATGATAATAAGATCCAATAGCACTCTCTCTCAAATATCTCTTTCAAGTTTGAACTATCAGCAATAAAGTTGATGGTTGGCAGTTGATTAAATGGAAACATGCAGTAGCTGTAATATGAAGCAGAGAATAATAACGTACCACAATGGTGTCACCAAGAAGATGACTAAATTTGTCTCTGAAAGAACGCATGTAATCAGAGTAACACTGAATGGGAGTTCTGCCTTTGAGGCACGGAATTGTGTCACAACCAAGTGACAGATACTCATTATTCCTTCTTCCCCATTGATCTGTGTATGCAAGATCAGGGTTATTGTTTATCTCTTCCAACACCCACTTTGGTAGCGGTATCCTGTATTCCATCCATATCCATATTATTATCATATATCCCATATCCCAAATATATTAAAAGAGGATATTTAAGCATAGACCTGTCATAATTTTAGAACAGCCACGTCATCACTTAGGCTGCCTTTCCCACTCAAATGCTCTGTTATTATAATTTATTCGATTCATTAAATTTGAGATCAATTAAAACTTAAAATTTTAATTTACTTGCTGTTGCATAACTGATATTGGAGATAACTAGAAAGCTTTGGCGGTTTATACTAAGTAGTCCTAACATCATCAATTCAACAGAAACTCCTGAGTATACATGAAGTGGTATTAGAAATATGCCCTCGGTCCCTATTCATCTTTGTCTTGGATACAAATGATCTTTACATGAAAAATTAAGTAGTTCAGAAAGCAATTGTTCGATGAAATCCATGTAGGAGATGATTTTTCCTCAATGGCTTAATCACTGATTAACCTTGCAAACCTTTTCATTACTTCTATTATATCCTTTTTTTCTTTGGGTTTTATGTTTTATACTTCATATTTGTTTATTAGACTGGTGAGACATGTTGGATTATTACAGAAGGCTCAATAAGAAGATAGATCTTTTCTCTCTTGAAGTTGCAGTTGCAAATTGGCGTTTTAGATTGTTGTTCATCAAATACTCCTATGTGCTCTGGTCTGGCTAACAAACGACTAACTAATTGAACCAATGTTGGCGATTCAAGTATCGACAGAAGAAAATATTCATCTAATGTAACTTAACTTTGAAAACCAATTGATTGTTGTATTTACATGTATGAGATACATTAGCTTTTATCACACTACCATTAATGATAATGTCCAAGTCAAAAGTAATTGCTCTCAATTTATAAGTTAAGCATACATTAATATTCTGAATTTGGTAGTAGGCGACATCTTGGGGGTTCAGATGTTATGTAAACTTCGTAGGGATGAAGGACAGAGTACAATCGTAAGAAACCTTATATCTTCACGTTGTTTTGTGAATACTATATATTGCATCTTTGTAATATTTTAACCCTAATGAAACTCTGTCCTCTTGTTTGGTAGAGCATTTTAAATTCCTCTTTAATTAGCCGTTTAGCATTTAGACTAACATGTAATCCAAACTGAACCATTATTGCTTAGTCTGCTAAAATTACCACTTCTAACCCAATGCTTTCATTGCTCAAATTTGAACTTAACATTCTTGATTTTCTATTTTGTATGTTTTACCGATTCTCGAATCTTGAAACTTAAGAAGATCCCATCATTTAGAATCCTATATATTCCGTTGGAATTATAAGAGCAATGGTTATTTATATATTTCTTATTTAATGTTTTTACAGTGGATGAGTGAGCTTCGAAGTTTGGAGCCCAATATTCTTGCAGAATTCGTTCAAGGGAATATTGGATATATTTTGTTTTTATTTTTTTGCATTCATCTTCTAGAGATCTATATATTTATTGAAAATTAAGCATCTTATTAGAAACAAGTGAAAGGCTTTGCTTCTTTATCTAATGCTACCACATATTCCCCCATACTAAAATACTAAATCATCAAACTTATGGGTTCCTACGCAGCTAATCAGCTATGCTGCTCCAAGAATCCATCAACAGGAACATGCTGAATAACTTATGAGGGGATGAAGTACTTTTGTTCTAGCCTTAATCGGTTGGACTCTTATATGTCGCATCAAATTATGGTTAGGTTACGTGGGGCAGCTGCATATTGAGGGGAAGGAGGGTTGTGATCAAGGGTCTAGATTCGTTCGTTGCATCTTAACAACACTCCATTTTGTAAAAATACAGTATATGCGTAAAATATAGTGTGCGAATCTGAGTCATTGATCACATAAATCAACGGCTGAAATCATCAGTTATTCCTTCTCCTCAAAATGCAATTGTCTCCTCAAACTATATACTGGAGTAACACAATATCCTTTCAAACACACTTAGATTTGAATACCAATAATACAGTTATCCATAATAACACATCAATACAACAACATCGCAACCAAATCACGTCGAGTGCGAGGAACGGGAAAGGTATGATGCAGACAGTACAAACACGTATGCATAATAAAAAGACTGCACCCACCCACACACAAAATAAATATGTTGATACTAATAATAAAAATAAAATTAAGAATATATATATTTTAATAGACGTATGAATAATATAAATATATATCAATCTACCTAAGACACCATATCTATCTATCTTAATACTACCTATATATATACAATATAAATATTTATCATCCTAGAACACCCAACTAAAAGAAAAAAAATCTATGCACCTAAAAACACCCAACTCGTGTATCATAAACCTACAGGACACCATTTGAAGATAAAATATCTATCTACCTAACTCACGCTCCTCCCTATCCTAATTTTACCTAAAAAAAAGCCCTACTTAACTATTTTTAATTAATATATAATTATCTATAAATATAATAGATATATAGGTCTACCTAAAACACTCTACTCATCAATCCTACTTCTAGTTGTCCCCAAATTCCCATAAGATCATCATAAATGTCGAGCTCCAGTCTATCCTCCCACCTACATATTGTTTCGCCCTTTCTCCTCATGTTGTCGACAGGGAGATCTTCCGCTCTCCTATAACTGGCGTCGTATGCGGTCTCCTCCTTACATGTCCAAACCATCTTAGTCTTCCTCTAACATGATTTTACTACATGTCCATCATAGCATCCTCATTTCCGCCACTTCCATTCTCCTTTCTTGTGTCTTCGTCATCGGCCAAAACACTCTACTCCATACAACATAGCAAGTCTAATTGCTACGTTATAAAATTTCCGTTTCAGTTTAAGAGGGAGTTTCTTGTTGCACATGACGTTTGTCACCGCTCTCCATTTCAACCAATCTACCTTTATATGGTGAGTCAGGTCCTTGTCGATCCTCCCTGATTTGAGTAGCACCGAGCCTAAATATCTAAAGGACTCCTGCGGGTGCAGGATCTAGTCCCCAATGCGGATGTCCACTCCATCGTGCTACTCGTTCTCTTTCCTATCGAAGTTACACTATTAATATTCAATTTTTGTGGTTGATTTCTTAAACCTTGGTCTTCTAAGATCTCCCTCTACTGCTCCAGCCTTCTGTTTAGCTCATCTTTGGTTTCCGAAACCAAAACAATATCATCGGCAAATATTAAGCATCACGGGATGCTCTCCTGTATCCTACGCAACAACTCATCCAAAATTAAAACAAAAATGTATGGGCTAAGGGTTGATCCCTGATGTAGGCCTATTTCTATTGGGAAATACCCTATGTTTCCCACTGGTGTCCGTACGCAAGTCTTCTTCCCTTCGTACATATTACGAATATCTCTTATGTAAGTACCTGGGGTTGCTTTATAATTTAGGGTCTTTCATATTAACTAGCACGTAATGCTATCATAGGCATTCTCTAGGTCTAAGAAAGCAATATGTATGTTTATTTTCTTTTCCCTTTGCTTTTCCACAAGAGTTCTTCCCACTAAAAATCTGATAATGTATATCGCCTCGATTGAAGATCGTCCTGGTATAAAACCGAACTAGCTCTCAGACATATCAAAGTCTAGTCTCAATCACTCGCTCCTATAGCTCCGTACATATCACGAATAACACATCAATACAATACAACATATCATTGCTGTCTCTTGACGAACTCTATAATCTATAATATCAGTACTTCACGAAACTTTCAATTATTTTTTAGCACAATCGTACATCACACGGGTAATGAGCAAGTATATACGTTTATACGTTTAATGATAGGTTTTGTGTTTAGTAATTAGTAAGTAATGTTTTATAGACGTAAGATAAAAGTTAGTTACATAGTTGACACGGTTAAGTAACTACAATAGAATTAATGGAGATGAACTTACGTGCAAGAATCACCGACGTTTCCACCACACTGATGGAAAGACATGACAGCCTGAACCTTGAGTCCATGTTTCTTAGCCATTTCCAACAGCTCAGCATAACCACCCCAATTATACTCACCAGGTGTCTCTCGTTCTACTAACCCCCACCACACATCCATCATTATCCCTTCAACGCCTGCACTCTTCAACGCCTGTAAACTCGCGTTCATTGCCTTCCGTCTATTCACTCCGTTACTCATCGTTACACTATCTAACGGCATCATCACATAAACCGGAACTCCCTTTTTATTAGCACTTACATCACCACCACCCTTTCTATGCTCTCTCACCACCACCTCTTCTTCCGTCATTAACGCTTGACACGCAACCGACAGATCCGCTCTCATTCCGCCTCTCACCGGACTCATCGGAGGCGACGGCGATAGCCTGTCCATTTCCGTTGCTTGTTTCTGTACGGACACGCGGATATTCGCCGGTGGTGACCTCCACACGGCGGAAGCACTTACTGCGGTTGTTGTTGGCTCTCCTCCGGCTGTGTGACCAGAATCCGATGCAAGTGGAGTACCGGATAAACCTCCGATTTGATTTAAACTCATCGCCATTAAATAACACTAATTTAGCCTCCAATTGTAATAACAATGCTTATAATTGAAGAAATTATTTATTATACTTTTAATTGATTGTTAATAAAGAGAATTTTGTATGAGATTCGATGAAAAATTGGAGGTAAGGAAGTTGAATGTATATATAGATACAGATAGATATACAAAAGGCCTTCGAGATTCAACAAGGATTACGTGAAGTTGCACAATTTGATTTTTTGAAGCTATAAAATAACAAAAAAGAAAAAAGGTAAATAGACAAACAGATAATCTTTAATTAGCCGTTAAGTAAGTGAAACGTGTAAACTCAAAACATGTGGAAAAGTATGGGCCACGGCGGAGGCAACGGTTGTGATGGTGTTTGGAGTCATGTGCAGTTGGACGGTGAGATATTGTTACGCGTTAAGTTTCCAGGATGATGTACTTTGTATCAACAACCATGTGATACACTTTATTACTGACACGTGGCTAAGTGAGTGGTCACAACTGATCTCTACGTTGATTGTCGATGGTTAAAAAAACAAATGACAATCTATAGACGTATCAACAATTAAACTGAAGAAAACTTTGCAAATGTGAAATCAAATTATAACTTCGCAAGAAGCACCGTGGGCGGTAATTCAGATCGGCCATGGGGTTAATAGGTTGACGGGTCATAATTGTTCACTTCAAACCAAATTCGATTTAATTATTGAGTTAAATATTTTATTTCAATTTAAAATTTGTAATTCGCACTCAACTTAAGCAACCTGATTTTTAATCAAGTCAAGGAGCTTTCGGTTGAGTTTGAAATTAATGGGTTGATTTTGAGTCAAATAGATCAATTTCGTTTTAAATAATATTTAGCCGTTAATAAGCATTAAAATACTTACAAAATTTCAAAAATAATCGTATTGCCTATTATATCTATTGGAATTCAATATTATTAGGTCATTAATTTAAATTCAATCAAAACATACTAAAATTAAATAGTACATCAAATATATATATATATATAACCCCTAAATTGTATTCGGATTGGCGGGTCAATCCGAAAGCCTATTTGGTGATCTAAAACCGACTTGAAAAAACTTCGGGTTTGCGGGTCGAAGGGTTAAGGGTCAAAAATCTTGACACTAACCTACTTTTTTGAGTTAGGCTCGGATTGAGTTTCGTGTCGTATCGAAAATCATTAATCATAAGAAATGCCATGTGAAATCATAGTTTAGGGTTCTTATTTGAACTATAAAACAGATCATAGAAATTTGATAATTTCTCAGTAAATACTTTTGATGCATAAAACACACATAGAGATTCATTACATTTTAATCAATAATCAATCAAATTTAAAATATAAAAAAATAATACATAAATTAAAATGGTAACCCTAGTAAAACAATTAGGGTAAAAAGGGAGAGCCAAAGCAAAAAGATGATGGTTGTTGAAAATTATTTTTACACGCCATTTGCTTTAGATAAATATTGGACTTGGTTTGCTTGCAAGAAAATAATCAACTTTAACGAGAAAGCTAATTATTCCAATGATTATTAAATAAAAAATTAAACACAGCTAGAATTTATCACAGGGATGGCGCTTGCGAGTCGTTTGCGCAAATTTGCCACACCCACGACCCATACCCATGAGTTTTTGTCAACTCACTAACTTACGGGTTAATTTTCTTACATGTAACTGCGACATGCGGGTACATGTAAACCCGCACATCTTATATAATACTATCTTATGATATATTTAAAGGCTTTATTATCAATACGTTCAAACAAATAATTAATCATCTAATTAGGTGTTCTAAAACATTTTCAAAACATCCAATAATAAATTTAAACAAAGAATTAAATGTTAAAATTCAAAACCTACAAACAAATAATTCAAAATTTATCAATTCATTTAATTTTTTCCCCTTAACTCTTGTGCAATTTTAGTATTCGAAATGCAGTACTATCTTTTATCTTTTTTATTATTTATATGAAATAATAAATAAAATACAAATGGACAATAAAACGGGTGTTAAAAAAAATTCTCAATCAAATTTTTATTACTCTTTCCGTTATTTTATTTTTTTCATTTGAACTTTCTCTGCAAAACAGGTACAAACTTTTAGTCAAGAAATATTGGTGAAATGAAATTGTTATTTTTCAATTCATTATTCTTGCACGACCTGAAAAGCCCACAAATCGTTTTGGGACATGAAGTTCTAAGATCAAACATTAAAGATGTGGTTTTCCAGCAAGCATGAAAACCCAAAAATAACATGCCTAACCAATTTTGGACGGCCCCACACATTCTCAAGTTCTTGAACAACGCTTGCACACAACAGGTCCATACCTCTCTCCTTAGCAGTAGGAATCGCAAACCAAGACGTAAACATCCCTAAAAGGCCCTCAAACGGTAGTTGTGTGGGTATATCTACTTTCAAAGGGCTCCCTTCCGACCCTAGCCCAATGCTTTCAATGCGGAAGGGCAATTTTTCATAACAAGCAAATATATGCTTGACGTTGTCTTTCCAATAAGGAATTGTAGTGTCACGAAAGCGCTTGACTAGTGACTACTACATCAATTTCAGGGGTTATGGTGAACTCATCATAACCTAGGACAGCAAATACACTGTTTGGTTTTTTTAAGAACACGACTGACCACATAGTAGAATCTTGGGAGGTCAAACCAATGGACGGCTTGAGCAACAATCACTAGAACCCCACTATTTTCACCTCCGATCAACCTAATCAAGTCATCGTCTGAAAATAAGAATGGGGTGTGAAAGTACTGAACTCGAGGATGAAGCTTGGCAAGTTTTAGTTGAGCTAGACTCCCGTCAGTCCCAATCACTTGCTCGGAATGCGCTGCCACCTATTGATAAGTTGTACGGACAAGTATGTATAAAACATGAAGAGAAATGAAATTACATAAAATGTACATGAATGGGTATGGAAGGAAGACTAACACCGAGAGCGGCTTGACCGTTACTATTTCCGACATCCCAGGCAAAAGAGTGGGAGGAGGTCTGATGAGCTAACGTAGAGTACCATTCTTTTGGAAAAGTCAGTTGAGCATTTAGATACGACTCTACTTGCTTATCGAAAAACCCTGCCATTTCTTTTTCTCCCTTAATTAAGGTTATCGAGCCCAAGAGTTTCCAAGAAAAGAATTTAACTATATTGAATCAAATCTTAGAGCTTCCACAATCCACAACTATGTATGTGCCAAGTATATTAGAAAAATCAAATGCTTGTTAAATTAATCCCTCCAAATCTAAGGACAAGACGCGAAAAACGAACCAATACATCATTCTACAACAAAGTAATAATTGAACAAGAAGAAAGTTCGGTAAATAAATATACATTTTCGTAAAGTGCAATAACTAATTTGTGTATTAACGTGATATATATTAAACTACGTGATAAGACGTGGATGAGTGAAGTGAACATACTAATAACTTGAAAATGATTAAAAATTTTAAAAATATTTTAATTAACTATAAAATATACAATTTCAATCGAACTAAATAAAAGTTTGATAAGAAAATTGAACCTCTCATTAAGTAAACTAATTAACTTATATAAGTACACTAATTAACTTATATATTAAAGTGACTTATATATTAGTGTGACAAGATTATACTACTCGCTACATGCACTAATATATTATATTGTTGACGTACGTACACTCTGCAACGTTGTGTACACGTATCTAATTCTTACGGTCAGATTCGGTCCCTAACTTATACATGGGACTTCTTGCTTTTTAGCTAGCCTCTAGACTTTCATGCAAATTATCAACTTTAATGGACGAGCTAGAATAATTAGTAACTACGAATGAATATCAAATAGAAAACGACGTATCGTCGAATTTGTAGCTTTTTCTTTCTTTTGTTATTATTTGAAGATATATATATATTATGACAATTTCATATACAAAGCGATGACAATATTCACCAATTAATTCATCAAACAAATAGAAAATCAGAAAAGTTGATTGAGAATCCAGGAAGGCAATGTACGTGCTATTATTTGAGATGTAAATGACACGAATATTTTGTGAACAATTAGACGGGAAGTTTCGTGTGTTTAGTAAATGAACAAAGATGAAGAGACTGCATTCGGTTCGTTTGCGGACCTACTTAATGTGCATTCAGTCAAATCGATTTGAAGTATATACCTATTTATCATACCAATATATCAATATATAGCAATAGCATAAATAATTAGGTATTTTAGTTAAACTACATGGATAAAAATAAAAAAGACAAACAAACCCTAGCTAGAAAGTGAATCGATGCTATTAATTGTAATTCAACTCCTAAAGGATATCAGAATCATCAAAGTCGTCTTCAAAGAAGTTGAAGAAGTTGGCGTCATCAAGGGTTGCACGGCGGCGGCCTTGGGTATTAGAATGGGCTCCAAGCATACCAAAATAATAATAATTCTTATTATAATTATTATTATTATTATTATTATTAGGGACTTTAACGTTCCCCTCAATCTCCTGTTGCTGATCATCTTCAACGTCAATCTCATCATCATCATCATCATCATCATCATCATCATCATAGTAGTTAACCATCATCATCCTTGCTCTCTTCTTTTTTCTTCGATAAGCTTATTGATCTTCTTTAAATCTCCCTCTTAAGTAATTTATATATTATTCTTCAACTATATATATAATCCCGTGAGATATTTAATTTATTTATTGCTTTATCTTTTCCATAATTTGATTTTTTTTAATGTATATCTATCCTATAAATACGCATTGCACTATTTTTAGATTTCGTAAATATCGGGGTTAACAATCAATCGGACTATTGAAAGGGATATAAAAGGTGCATGCACAACATATCATCATCATTAAAATATGCAATTTGACATTATTTACATCAAGTAAAACCAAGTAACTAAAAATAATAATATTACTAGGTATGACCACTACTTTATACATCTTGAAACGGCCTAGAGAAAATACTTGAAATCTCATAAATTATTAATTTTAACTTATACAATATGTCAGTTGGTTTTTATATATCTAATATTAATATTTATTTAATTATTACGTGTGTTAGATTGTACGTGAATTTGCCATTTAAAATAATAAAAGGACGTAGGAATGGGATTGGATTAGATATCTAAGAGGGCAGGCGTGTGGGAATTGGGATGAACTAATTAATTTGATTGACTCGATTAATTTGGAACTCGACATGTGTGATAAATGGCAATTGACAGTTGATGGTGAACATGTTTATACAGTTCACAAAATGGAGAAGAAAATTGAGGAGGTGACTTTGGTGGGTTGTCAAACGGGTCAACAAACGCAGCAGGTAAAGTTGGTGCCGAGCAAAATCAATATATTCGCGTGGAGAATAAGAAAGAAGCGGATTTCGGTACTAGTGGAGTTGGACAAAAGATGTATAGATTTGAATGGGTTATTGTGCCCACTTTGTGAAGAAAGTATTGAAACAATTGACCATTGCCTAGTATTGTGCAATGAATCAAGGTTAGTTTGGAACAAGGTGTTTGGTTGGTGGGATATGGGTGTGTGCGATGCGTTGGAGGGACTGTTACAATCGGTAAACAAGTATAATAGGAATAAAAAGTTGAAAGAATTATGGTTGGGGGTTTTCTGGGTCACGACATATATGATTTGGAAAAATATGAATGTTAAGGTCTTTGGAAGAAAAAATTTAAGAGGTGCAGGACTGTTTCAAGAAGTACAAATCCGGAGCTTTGAGTGGATAAAACCAAAATTGAGGATGGCGAAAATAGAGTGGTCAAGATGGATAAGTGACCCGATATCGAATGGTGGTGATAGAGTGGGGAAAACTGATGAAAGGTAATGATTGTGTGGCGGAACAACTCGGATATATGGTGTTGTATTGAGTCTCTGATGTGCGAGCATTGTATTACTAGAATGTTACATTTGGTAGTTTGAAGAAAATGATAATTGTGTGTGAAAGTGGTATATAATATTTACAATAATTGGTCCATTGAGTGAATTGAGATGTACAATTTTATATGTGTTATGTTTTCGTTTATATACATGGCTCGGTAGTGATGTAAATATATGTTTGAACATGTATGTTACTGGTGTATATGGTTATTTATTAATGAATATTTGTTTTTTCTAAAAAAATACATAAATTGTTAATTAGTATATATTACACGGTATAAAAATTAAAATGACAAAAGAAGGTTGGCGTACATAAACATGACTCAATCCGTTATAAATTTTAATTCTCGCTCAAAAATATCACTTTATTTAATCCAAGTTATAATTAACAAGTCATTAAAGCAGCCCGTCGAATTCAGACTATTGGGCCTCCTCAGTATCACCCATTGGGCCATGGCCTATGGAATAAGACTTCATCACCTAGGCTTGTATACAATCCAAGTCCCAAGACACGTTAGATATTTCTTATCTAATTATATTAAAATCATCTAACTAATTGTCTTCTGCAAAAGTAGTAAAAATACTATATTTACCTTCCATAATCATATTGATATTATCTTCTTTTGGTGATTTTCTAATATATTTTTTGTGACAAAAAAGAAGACTCCTTGGACTTTAGTGCAACTGCCTAAAGTGAGACTGCACCTACAAGTTTTACGTGTGAGTATATTTTTATGATATATATTTGTGACAAATGTATATATTCGTAGTAGGATGTGTGAGATTATTATTTTTCTAATACATCATTTTTCTATATATAAATATAATATAAAGTGCAACTTATATAACTTATTTAGAAATTGAATTTATACAAACAGTCCGAAGTGGCACGCCAACCTCCTGAAAAGGGAGGGTTTTACCTTGTTTTAGTCTGTGTGGCGTGAGCTCAAACTCTATGGATTAGTCGGTCAAAGGTCGAAACTATGATTAAGAAAAATAAAAATTGTCGAAGATTTATAAATTATTTTATGAAACTTGTTGGTTAATTACCTTTTTTTTTTCTTTTAATATGATTTTGAAATTTCTATTGAACTTTAACAGCTCTAATATACAAAGTTTACTGTACCACTATTGTAGAAATAGTGATTTTATAATGTACTCGTATTTGAAGTTCTCGTGATACCTACTGCAATCCAGATAGCAAACACAAACATGTTTATAATTAAGTCATATTTTTGTTTTTGCCATTTTATTTGGTGAAAACACAACCATGTTTATCTTATAGTTGTACTTTTCTTCATCTCATGGGTACATGATTACTTAATGTAACTTATGACTTCTAAGATCTTTTATGATGATATATTTTAAATTTGTAATACAGTAAACCATGTACATAATATGTAAGTTACTACTTTATGGGATGAGTTTTGTACCATCAGATTTATATTTTGTACATGTTTACTCCATGAGGTCTGCATGACTTTGCACCTACCCAGTAAATCATGTATACAAATGGATCACCTCCACATTTAAAATAACATTAGTAAAACGAATTAATGTTATATAATAAGGACCTTTAATTTATGAGAAACAAACGTACTCTCGTAGTCTTTTCATTACCATTATGGAATTATTTGCCTCCAATATTGTATTAGATTTTGGGTATACAGCATTGCGACTCCACATTAATATCTTGTTTGGTTAATTAAAGAAACAAAAGAAGAATTTAACAATTACTTGTGGGGACATATACTCCTGAGAGCTATTTTCTTAGTAGGTGTGACTTAATTATTGCATATTGACAGTTAATAAATGTATACATCTAACTAAATTCATGGTTCTTCGTTAATATATCTGTTTATTCAGTAAGACGACTTTTTAGAAAATTGGTAGTGTTTTGATATTTCTGGTGTGGGAAAGCTCAGGCAGACCGCAGACTAACTATATTATGCGATGCGACGGTTGAGTGTGATTAAAAATCATTTGGAATTGTTCAAAAAAGTAAAGCTTGTATATGCGGGTCATCAAAGCAAACTGCCTCAAAAGTCTCTGCGTTTTGGAATCATCTTTTTATTTATTGACATTACTTCAGACGACTTTCTTCCGGTTAAAAGAAACGTACATAACATTTATACTAACTAGCATTGTACTCGGCTAATGTTGCGCGGGTGAAATTGTATGTTTGAAAAATATGTAGTATATGTTATGTGTATGATGTTTCCTTATAGTTGGGATAATATCATATATCCCCCGTTATTTTATAACTTAACTTAAACTTTATCTACAAAACATGTTGGAATTGTTAGTGAGGTTAGACAAGTTTTATGCTAATAAAGCATAATGTGTAGTAGTTAATGCATTAATCGCTATGTACGATAGAAGAATGTTGTCATACAAGTTGCTTATGCATCAATCACCAACTAATAGTGTGTTATAATATTATCAACCAAGTCTCTTTTCCGCATCTTCCCCGAATCAAATATGATTGAATTTTGATATCTCCATAGGAACCAACATGTCGAAACACCTATAACCTCGAGTTTGACTTTACGATTTCGGACATTAGCATTTTGATCACACCAATCTAGCCATTAGGAGAAGTCATTCATATCCCTCACAGAAACTTGGCACCAATTATATATCCTCTTCCAAACCTCCTTTGCTAACGTACACGTGAATAGAACATGAGATAATGATTCCATTGAAACTCCGCGTACAGGACACATAATAGACGCGATATAGATCCCGAAGGTTTCTAATCCCATGTTTGATAAAGATTATCGCCCTATTTCTTTGATTGGTGTTCAGTATAAGATTATTGCAAAGTTATTAGCTCTACGATTGGCGAAAGTGGTTGGCCGTTTAGTAAGTAGTGAACAGTCGGCATTCGTTAAAGGGAGGCAAATTCTAAATGGGCCATTATTGGTGAGTGAGGTGATGGAATGGTATAAATTAAAGAGGAAGAAACTAATGAATTTAAAGTTGACTTCGAAAAGGCGTATGATTCTTTGTGTTGGGACTATTTAGACCACGTGATGGAGCAATTTGGGTTCGGGCAAAAATGGAGATCCTGGATTCAGGAATGTCTTGCTTCAGCTAGAGTGTCAATTCTCGTAAATGGAAGCCTTACGGATGAAATTGCTTTGCATCGGAGTCTTCGTCAAGGGGATCCATTGTCTCTTTTCTTGTTTATTATTGCAATGGAAGGGTTACATTTAGATCTTCATACGTTACGGTACATTCTTGTTAGTGGTGACAAGTTTGAGGTTTTAGAAGGACATTTGGTTGAACGATCAACTCTTGTATACTCGAATTCTTTTATGATGTGACTATGGGAGATACCTATGACTTTGATTTTGGTCGATGATAAAAGGGTATTTATGAGACCCTTTGATGGAATATCAAAAACAAAAGAAAGCATAAACACATAGAAAATAATGAACTGCTTCTAATCATTGCCTTATGTTTTCTGCTATCGTCATCAACATTGTGTTGGATTCGTACGCTAACGAAACTAAAATACAATTGATTAGTAAATGTACATAACTTGATTAAAATTAAAATGCATATCATTCAAGCCTTCATTTTGCAATGAAATGCGCTAAACAAAAAAAATTAAAACTCAAAATCATGGTTAAAAATTCAACTGAGAGACTTAATTGCATAACTGAATGAATTCAAGCCTTCATTTTTTAAAAAACACTGCCACATATTTTGACGGGAAATAATTGGAGGAGAACTAACAAATTTGGTGAAATTGTAGAACTGTGATATTTAAATTGAAAAGCGTTTAAATGGCTGTTTTTCGAAACTACATTCTATATTCAAGAGACAACGTATTGAAGATTATAAAGACTTTGAAAACGAAAGGATTAGATACAAAATGAGTTTCAAACTTATGATATATATATATATAATATAATGTTACTTGTTATTATCGTAATTAAGAGATCTACAAATTCATGGTACCGTTTAGTGTTGTTTGTCAGTAAAACCATTAATATTAAAAAGAAAACTTAAAGTATAAAAAAAGAAAAAAAAAGAAAATGAAGTTGTATTATTAATATAGACAAGTTTTGATATGATTTTCGTCATTATATTATATGGCTCATTTTATAAAACAAATAAAGAATATATTTATGAAACAGTGTGGATCGAGTCTAACAATTAATGTGAAAATGACGCGTAAGCAATTGAAAGATTTGACCAATAGATTGATGACATATCAACTACCCAAAACCTTATACTATTAGCAAATAGAGATAGAGGTAGAGATAACGATAGAAATTATATAAGTAACCGCAAGAGATAATCGCCGTGTAAGTAAATTGGAGTTAAAAATACATTCGAAATTATATAAGCAATCGCCACAGTGTGCAGCGTCTCATGCATATCGCGTCTATTTTGGTCAGAGTGAAAATTTAGTTCATATGCTTTCTTATGTTAATATATATAGGCATATAGGTGATAGGTGAAGTTTGATATAGAAGTTGAAGGGTAATAGGTAAAAACTTTGTGCTTGTATTTTAAAAATGACAATGTATATGTATATATAAATATCATACTTGTTATGTTCAATCGAGAAAATCTACTAATGTATGTTATTATTTTTAAAGCTCACGTAATATATGTGTAGGGGGGTTATTTTGAAAATTGCTTAGATACCGGTTTGAAAGATGTTAAATATGAAGTTGACACATCATAAAAATTTACAAATAATCGTTGACAAAAAAGTTTTTGTAAAACTTTGTTATATATATATAAGAGATTAAAGATTAGAGATGTAAAATTGACGCACAACATACCATAAAACTATGCTATTTGATTGGAATATTATTTTATCTACATCAAGGTAAAATAAAATACCTAAAATCGAATACCATAACCATTACATTAATTAACCATCCTAGAGCAAATACTTCAAATCTGATAAATTATTAGTTTATACAATATGTAAGTTGGTTTTATATATCTAACACTACGAGTAATTAATATGTAAGTTGGTCTATTGTAGAAATAGTGGTTTATAATGTAGTCGCATTTGAAGTTCTCTGGAAAAACGTCATGCAGACTCTAGAGAGTACGTAAGATGATGCTAATAACATCGACAAAAAGAAATTTCATGTTGTTGTTTTTGTCATTTTCTGTGGTGTAAACACAAACATGTCTTAAAGTTCTACTTTTCTTCATATCATGGTTACACGATTACTTTAAAGTAATTCACAACATTCAACGAATAAATCATCATTAACGAAAATATATTTTAAATTTGTAAACGGTAATTTAAATTACAGTAAATCTTTTGTCCAAATTTAATTCATTTTAATTTATCCATATACAAGTAATATCGGGAAAAAATGGGATAGTTTAAACACTCGAAAATTTATATAATGTATTCTTTATTGTTATTAAATATATTTTTAACATTTGTCTTTTTAAAAATAAAATAAAATTATATCTAAAAGTAACACAACTAACTCATTTTTACATCACCACAGGTAAAATTACTTAACAATAAATGAATCAATGTCATAGTCTTTTAATTACCATTAAGAAATTATTCGCCACCAACATTGTTTACAGGATTTGATCCTTCATTATGGATTAAAATCATCATAAATAATACTGCCTATAATTTTGTGTGAGAGCTGTAGATAATAAATAAATTTTATAATAATAAATTTACTTTATTTACTTTTTTATTAAACTAGTCGTTAAAAATCGAAAAATAAATTTTATAAAACAAAATAAAAAGTTAAAAGTTAGCGTCTCGAACCGAACGTCAACCGAAAACATCGTCGGAAAGTGGCGAAACGCCGATTCACGGTGTACTCGAGCTTGAACGGCGCAAAACGACCCTTTTCCAGTGTTCCGTAGCTCTTAAAATCTTGCTTGGTTAATTAAAGATTAAAGAAACATAGGAAGAATTAAACAATTATTTGAGTGGAACTGATAGCTATTTTCTTAGTAGACAGGACTTCATAATGGCATACTGACGATTAATAATTAATTAATTATTTAATAACTGTATATATCTAACTAAATTCATAGTTGTGCATTAATAGTGTTTTTTCTTTTGGTAAGATCATTTTTTTTTTAAATTGGTAGTTTTTTTATGTTTCTGGTGTGGGAAAGCTGGAATGGTTGAGTGTGATTGCAAATCATTTGGAATTGTTTAAAGAAGCAAAGCTCGTAATTGCGGGTCATCAAAGCAAACTGCTATAGAAGTCTTTGTGCGTTTGAGAATCATTTTTCATTTATTGACATTACCTTATTGGACTTTCTTTCCGTTAACAGAAACGTACATAACATGTATATCGTAGTAACTAGCATTATACTCGAGTAATATGAACAATGGTAATAAAATTGTATGCTAAAAAATATGTAATATGTATTTTATTATAGATATAGAATTCATTTGTTTTTTTTCCCTGTATCGATAGAATGAGCACTGTAAACTAACGACAACTCAATTTGTCCGGTAAACTACTAGTATTTATTTTTGTTTATACATTAAACGAGAGCTAAAAATAAAAATAAAAGAATAAATAAATCGCACGCAACGGAACAGTAGCAACAACAACAAAGAAACAAAACAATAAAGAAAAATAATAAAACGATTCAACTTAATTCTTCGTTTAGTTGAAAAAAGTATGATCTACGTACCATCCTAATTCCTAAAAGATTAATACGACTCGCGGTAATTACGTTAATTAAAATTATAGTAATAGTCAAATGCTTATTTGATGAATATAAACACGGAAATATTGTTTTAATCACAAAAACATTAAAAATAATTAAATGCATATCTTGATCCTCTCTGGAATATATCTTTTTATCAAATCATTGGGAACAACAACAATAAACCAATACATTGTATTTAGTCACGAGATTTCACAATATTTCAAATAAGTTAAACAAATACTCCATATTTTACAAAATCGCACCCACCAACCCGGGTATTTTTCGGGTCCCGAAAATAAATAAACTTATCTCAATCTAGATTCCACCTTATTCGTAGGATCTACCACGTACGGAATACACCGATTGTATTTACGGTCATCTTCGTTTATTAGCTTTTGACCTTTACTTTTCTAAAATATGTACCTGTCAAAAAATGAAACGTAGAAAGATGTTTTCCCGCTTATCATGTTACGTATGTAATTCTTTTTGGTCAATCATTCTAGAACTTTAATTAAATATATAAATGTCATTAATTCATAATCCTTAAAAATAAACGTGACAATTTACAAAAGTAATATATCTACTTGCGCATTTTAATAATCAAAAGCTCCAAAACCAAATCGAATTTTTATTATTTAAATCATAAACGTTCAAACAATTACTAAAAAAAAGACCACATCAAACTTTGTACGAACCACTAACAAATTACTAGGAAAAAAATCAACATCCATAGCAAAGTACTAACACTAATAATAAAAATAATAAATTATAATAAATACTCAAGACAAAAACTTAAAACTTATGATGAGGTTGTTGACGGTTCTATCTTCCTCATAGGTAACCCATTATTTTTATGATCATCTTCATCATGATAAACATAAGCAAAACCACCATGTCTGGTCATATCCATACCCGCAGTCTCATCTTCAGGTGAAATCCTTAACAATTTCAGCTTGTGTAGAATAAAAAACAACGGACCCATTGTTGCACTCACGAACCCAAATATTACTAAAATTTGAATAACATGTGCAGCCAACAGTTTTCCACCACCTCCCATAAATAACCCATATGGCCTGCCCGGTTTACCTGGGTAAACCTCGTTTACATAATTCTCCTTAGCAAATAAAGCGGTAAAAATAATCCCCCAAGCCCCACAACCACCGTGCAGCTGAGCCGCTTCCAATGGGTCATCATACTTGAACTTT
This sequence comes from Logfia minima, assembly GCA_963921325.1. Classification (NCBI taxonomy): domain Eukaryota; kingdom Viridiplantae; phylum Streptophyta; class Magnoliopsida; order Asterales; family Asteraceae; genus Logfia; species Logfia minima. The sequence continues at coordinate 38,005,867 of OY992763.1, read as the reverse complement.
TCAGCTAACTTGTTACACCCGGTTAAGACACACGCAGCTACAAATCCACAAATAACTGCAGCCCATGGGTCAACAACCGAACACCCGGCTGTGATCGCAGCAAAACCACCCAACAACCCATTACACACGTCAGTTACGTTCCAATGACCCGATATTATTCTTTTCCCAAACAACGTTGTTAGAGCCGCTGTACAACCAGCTAAAGTAGTTGTGACCGCGGTTCTACCAACCGCACTCCATTGCCCGTAAAAAGTACCCGACTCGTACGGGCTTAGTATTTTAGTAAACGACCCCGGGTTGAACCCGTACCATCCGAACCACAACAGAAAAGTACCAAGCACGACTAAAGACGCGCTATGACCACGTAGCGCGACGGATCGACCGCTATGGTCAAACCGACCGATTCTCGGGCCTTCAATTAAAGCACCGTACAAACCCGCGATCCCACCAACCATATGAACAACACCCGATCCAGCGAAATCGATAACACCCGACCCGAGGAACAAGTTGTCCAAATTTGTAGCGCTGGCCCACCCGTCAACAGACCAAAACCAATGAGAAACAACCGGGTAAACGAACCCGGTCAAGAAAGCGGAGTAAATCAAATACGCGACGAATTGGGTTCTCTCAGCGATCGATCCGGATGTGATTCCGGCAGCAGCGATAGCGAAAGCCCATTGGTACAAAAAGTAACTGTAATCGAATACAGATGAAGGGATATCTTTTAATGCAAAATTATGTTTTCCGATGAATCCGTTTGACGGTGTACCGAAAGCGAAAGCGAAACCGAATAAGTAATAGAATAAGCCACCGGCTGCAGCATCAAGAACGTTAGTGAGCATGATGTTCATCGTGTTTTTGGCGCGAACAGAGCCAGCACAGAGCATGGCGAAACCAAGTTGCATGGAGAAAACAAGGTAGGCTGAGAAAAGAAGGTAAGTGGTGTCAACAGCGTATGTTGTGTCGATGAACTTGGTGGAGACGTTGTTGAATTGGTCGCAGATAAAAGTGGCGGCGCCAACAGCGTTGGTTGTGTTGGCGCCAAACATTGCAGCTAGTGAATCGGCGGAACATGATGCCATTATTGGTTGTGTTTTCTTCCGGCGATGGCAGACGCCTAAAGAGGGAGTTATTTAATGAGACTGAGGAGACGACGACTGTTTTTAGGGGTAATTATAGAGAATTGAAAATATACCATAAATAGTGGAGAGAGATTGGGAGTGTACCATGTTTGACTCTTGACTTTTTCTTTATAATTTCGTTAATTAATTTGATAGCCGTTTATTAGAATTAAAATTAGAATAAAACTCCAATTAGTTAGTATTACTTGCAAAAGCAGGAGATTCGTTAATAAGGAGTATCTTCTAAAATACTTTTTTAAGAGATCTTTTTTTTATTCATAAGGTATGTTTGGCGAAATATTACAGTAGTAGTAAGTGGTAAGCAGTAGTTATTTATTTAAAAAAAGTGTTTGATAACGTAATAGTAATAATAATTATAAAGTGTAAAATTATGAAAAAATGCATATATACATTATTTATAATGTACTAATGTTATTTTTGAGAGTATATAGGTAATTTCAGAACCAAAATGCTAGTTGCTAGTTGAAATGCTTCCTCATCAAGTATTTAGCAAGAAGCAGTTAGAAATTATACAAACTCTAGTTGCTTTGTTGTCAAATAAGCTTTTCAATCAAATTGCTAACTGTTAGTCGCTTGTCGCTCAAAAATTACTTCTAAATGATTGCTATCAAACACAATCATAAATAGAATTTGATTTAGAGTATATCCATTTAAGAATATTTTAATTGTGTTTTTTATATAAATCATAATAATAGTTAGTTAAAATTAATGATATACTTTGATACTCGTGTTTCATGATTTTTTAACATAATTATTATTTTATGATTGATAACTAAATAATTGTGATTGTTTGGAGTAAGACGTGATTTAGATTCCTAACATCACGTGGACGAGGATATTGTGGTTGTCAGAAAATTGACATACAAAATAAGAAGTAAAAAGCCTGCCAATGTTCTCCCACAAAAGCCAGTTAAGTTAAAGGGTAAACTTACTTGTGGTGAAAACTAAATAAATTAATAATTATTATAATGATAAATATTATTTTATTATAATAAATATATGAATATTTATTTTCTTTTAAATTCAAACTTCTCGTGTCTTTTCTATTGAGCACAAACATGAATATTTGAGGTTCATCTTAAATTCTTTTTCACACACACATTTATCACATAACTAATTTATTTTTTCAAACTAATTCAAAGCGATAAAGTTCTAGTTAAATAAATTTACTTTATTTATTGAAAAATAGTAACAATAAGAGTTATATATAACAACTAAGTTCCTTATACTTTTGTCTTTAAGATAATATTACTCCGTAATATATCTACTAATCACTTCCTAATTTCTCTCACACAACAAATGGAAAATCATCTTGCAAGTGTGAAAGGAAAACGAGGAGTTAGGTTAGTTGTTAATTGCAAAATCTGTTTGATAGTAATCTTGGTTACTCGGATTTTAATCTATTTTTTTTATCTTTTGGGTTCGTGAAGAATTATTAGTCACTTATTTTTCGTTAGCACATCAACTATGTTATAAGATAACCAACAGTTTGTGAAGTAAATAAGGTGCATGCTTCCATGATCTTAAGCAATCAGTTTCATGTTAAACGTAGTACTTGTAATTGCATTTGGGTAATTACTTAAAATGGGTTGATCGTCTAAGATTAATAAAGTAGTCAAGTTTTTTCTCCAAATGTGACAATGATATGATATGAGAAATGAATCCTCGAGTGTGAGCCAGTGAGCCATATTATTACATTCTTAGAATTGGCATTAAATTTGTCTGTTTTATAATTCAAACTAATAAGTTACTCGTACTCTGAAGTAGTAATTAGTGATAATAAAGTAATGTTAATCGACAATAATAGTATTGATGTCGTACTATTAGTGATTAATTTTTATTTAATAATCTTGAACTTTATTACGGTGTTTTTAATCATTGTAAGATTATAATGGTATAAGTATAGTTTTTTATTCTAACTTAAAATCTGTATACTTTTACAAATAATTGAATGTTTTAATATTAAGGTAAAGTATGTGATATAAAAGAAATAAAGAAGTACGTAGATATAATACAGTATTAGTTATAATTTATTAATATGTTAATTATTTCATTTTTATTGAGTTAATAGAAGGGTGTAGTAGTAAAGTTAGATTCTTAACATGTAAACCATTTATAAAATGATATAGACAAAAGAATCTGAAAATTAAAGAAAAAGAAAAAAGAAGAGCCTACCATGTTTTACCAAAATATACGCCTTTATATCAACTACAATTCAATGATGAATCTTTGTTATTTAGAATAGTTGAATGCGGCTTTGACTAGGCGATGATACAAAGTTTAAACCAATCACAAGATTTCTAGGTCCCTTTTTTCCAACTTCATATGATAAAAAGACCCACTTTCTTCGACATCACACTTTGAAAAGGATGCACCACATTAACCTTGTCCCTCTTTCCATCATTTAAGATATTCATGAATCAATTGTAATTTAATCAATAATTTGAGGGGTAATATCAATATTCACGGAATACTGACTTTTTTTTTATAGTTCAACTAACTTTTTTTTTTTCAATATAACTTTTGATAGATATTTATACCAATTAAGATCAAACTTTAGCAATATCTATTTATAGTTAAACTATACTCCCTTCGTCCCATTTCAAATGTCCACATTACTATTTTGAGTTGTCCCAATAAGTGTCAACTTTCATGTTTCAACCAATCAAAATTGATTTTAGTGGATTGAAATGTTATTTGATTGATGAAAAATATAATTAGTGAAGATTTCTAAAACTGTGTGCATAGTGAAAGTCTGAGACGGAGGGAGTAAATTATAAGTAAAAATAAACTTAAAAGTAACACATTCTAATTTTATCATTAATATTGCATTATCCAACTAGATATCCCAATGTAATTATTTGGTTGTTTGGGAGGGCAGGGTCGTCAAAGCAGTAGTTAAATAATTCGAATCTTTAAATAATCGCGATGAAGAATCACATTTATTTATTACTAAAATAATAATAAAATCTAAAAAATACAAAATAATTAAAATTTAAAAGCAACCACAATTATCGTTCATAAAATAACTCAAATCATCATTGATGAATATAAGTTCAACAAATAAAATAAAAGGTAGAATTCTAAGACAATCCAAAAGTCTTCCATTCATCCTATATGACCTAATTGCGTACTCTAGTTCTATAATTGTGTTATAATATAAGAATAATTAATATCACTCGTTAACTTATGTATCTAAGGTATACATCTTTTACTTTGAGTTATTATAAATCATGCTCATTAAAATTTGACTTTTTTTTGTTGACTCTGCGTGGGTTAAAATTCATAATACACCCATTTCTATTTTAGCTAAGTTAACAGAGTTGATTCGCTGAGTATACGATAAACAGCTTAAATCAACTGAATAAGTCGAAATCATTATCAAGTGCTTGCCTTTATAATTGATATTGCAAAGAATTATATCATATGTAAGAAGAAGCAATATTCTGTTACTAGTAGTTAGATCTTGATTCTTGAATACAACTAGACATTTGCTTATTTATTTATTTAATTAATTAATTAATGGGTTCATTTTGCGTGGGTTAACGTTAATCTAGCTAGTCAGTTTTGGAAAGCATAAAAATGTCTAAAATAGGCCTGGCCGCCTGGGTATAGAACTATACGTATGGTCATATGGGATATGGCCATGTGCTAGACCCAAAACACAACCAAAAAAGCCCAATTTATTAATCTTACTTGTCGCTTACACATCGGCAATAGAATTTGAGCCTTGTTATAACTTATTAGCCCAACCTGTTTGGGCCTGGGTCAAATGGAGGCCACACATTGTATGACGGCTAATAGGGGCCCTGATATTTTGAGCTCTCTTTTGTTTCTTCTATCTAATCTAATCTTGATAAAAATCTATTTACTACTCTACCTATCACTAAATATGTACTTTTCTACCGTAGCCTTTTTGGTCTTTAATAGATATCGATAGTGAATTAGTAAAATAAAATGATTGAGTAAACGTACATACCATACATACACATATATATATATATAGAGCGGGGATTAAGAGGAAAACAAAAAAATTAGGAAAAGAAGGAAACAAATTTTAACTCTTAATTTCATCATAATTGAATTTTAAAAATCACAAATAATTTCAAAATTTAACATTCATCACAAATTAATGTTAAAAACATTTATTTATGAAAAAAATCAAGGGCTAAGATTTGCTTCCCTCATTTCTCAAGATTTGGAGCTTCCCTATTGATCTTTTCAAATATATAATTAGGGGAGGGATCAAGAGGGAAGCAAAAAAATTAGAAAAGTAGGGAAGCAAATCTCAACCATTGATTTCATCATAAATGAATGTTGTTAACATTCATTTGTGATGAATGTTAATCAAAATTTAATATTCATCACAAATAAATGTTAAAAACGTTTTTTTATGAAAAAATCAAAGGCTAAGATTTGCTTCACTCCTTCCCCAAAATTTGGAGCTTCCCTATGCATCCTTCCCCTATATAATTATATATATATATATATTGGAGGTTGATTAATGGGGAATGGGTAATTTTGATGGAAGGGAGAAGCTAATCTGACCCGTCCGTTAACATTCATTACAGTGAATGTTAAATCATAACATCACTTGACAAAATATCCCTAAATTAACATTCATTAAAATGAATGATAACTAACATTTACCGTGATGAATGTTAACGGACAGTCCAAATTAACTTTATCTTTTCTCCAAGATTACTTTTTCCCTCTGGATCATCCCTCTATATACATGTGTATATATATATATCTAACTACATATAATGCATCTTCACTATTATCTTAAAATTAGTCTCAACACAAGGAAATGTCTAAATTACCCTTCACTTATTTATAGTATTTCCATTAATAAAATTATTCCCTATTCATAATTCATAATCTATTATTATATATAACTATAGAATGTGTAAATACAACTCTTTGTTATATAAAATAAGATAATAATTCATACAATACATATAAAACAATTAAACAATTAGTAGTTTTTCATTATCACCACCGTTACCTATCATCGTTATTTCTACCGCCGCATTGCGCGGGTATCATTCTAGTATATATCAAAGTCTAGAAGCCAACAATATACGCTTGTAACACTGAAATGAAGTCAAGAATGATATGCACTTTTCGGAAAAATTAATTTCTCCTTTCCTTTAAAATTATCTTTTCCCTCTAGATCATCTCTCTCTATACAGATGTATATATATATATATATATATATCAAAGTCTAGAAGCCAGCAGTATACGCATGTAACACTGAAATGAAGTCAAGGATGATATGCACTTTTCGGAAAGCAAAGATATATAATCCGTAAATATGTTGAGTGGTACCAGGTTTCATGTTTTAGATCGTGCATATAAATATATATATATTTGATTGATGTTAAGTTAATATTAAAATATGCGGCTATTGTTTTCCAACTCAACAAATATCAAGCAGGTTGTACGAGAGATAAAGACATAGTATATCATTATCAGAGGCTAATGTACAAGGCTAGTTCCCCTCAAAACTTCATAAACTTTATCCTTTCAAAACTCAAAAACTAATCAAAAGATTTTTTTTTTCCTTCGATTAATAAATTTTAACTCCGGTCCTATCATTGTAATGGACCCGGTCAGCTAGTGATTGATGAAATTAAATGGAAACATTATTAGTTTAATTAATATATAATTTGATTGATTTTTGAGTGATCATAGCATATCCTCAAAGGTGCTTTATTTGTTAGATATTATGATCGACCATGTCATTTACTTCGTGAATGCTTGTTGCTTTCAACTTCTACTGATATTTTGTAGATGCTTATTACCTATTGTTAAGCATCTGATATTATTTACTTATAATGCTATATGTATTTTTTATATTTATATCTTTATTTGTGAAAAAAAATCCCAAGTACGTACGAGATTTATGGAGTGTTTCAACATTTGTATATTAAAGGAACGCTTTCATGGCTACTTGATTCATCGTGCATATATATCTTTCATTTGTAGGATGTATGTTGTACGGACTTGACACGTAACTGTGATTTACTTATGTCATAAATATCAGAATCTCTATATATAACAAATAAAGAATCCTTTTTACTTAATGTACCAAACTTCTTCTTTCACAACATATAATTTTATCTTACGTGTCATTCTTCTGTTCACTTGATAAAATTAATTTGATACCTCATAAAATCCTTTAAATTTAATATTTAATACATCATTCATTTCCTTAATGACATCTCATTAGTATTTAAATTGGGAGAATGCTAACTATAGCCCTTAGGGTTATAGTTAAGCTTGCCTTAAATAACATTACAAACTTAGTTCACAATAAATTAAAGTGATTATATTCTATATTTATACTCACTTTCCATAAATACATATGTAAGTATTTAATATTTATGGAAATAAAGAGTTATAATTTTAGAAGTTTTGTAAATATGGTATGCTTAACCATAGCCCTAAGGGCTATAGTTAGCATTTTCCTTTAAGTTTTAACATAATGACTCCATTATAATTATCATGTTTATTTTTTCTTAATAACATTCCATTAGTTTTACATTTTTAACATAATGACTTCATTATAAATAATTATTTATTTTTAAATTATAAGAGACCGTCACGTGTTATTTTACTTATGTAACAAAATATGAAGCAATTTTTTATTTTCGTTTAATATATATATAGATAATTGTAGTAAAATCTAAATGAACAATAGAAACATTAATTATATTAGGAAACGTATACAGTATAAGTCAACTATATATTAGTATGATATTCATTTCTTTAGTGACAACCTATTATTTTTAGAAAGTAAAATCAATGAATCCGTTTAGTTTAGCATGTCATTAATTTTTTTTTATGACATCTTATTAGTATGAATGACTTTTGTATATTAGTATATCATTCATCCATTCGCATTTTATTCATTCATTCATTTCGTTCCCATCATCCATTCACTTTGATATTGTCAAGGTGTCTACCTATACATCTCTATATCATCTTATTTATTTTTGGATTTAATTAATAGCTAGTACACTCTAGCTATTAATTATGTACATTGTGTAGTATCTTTTTATGTCGACTAAAATCTTTCACTCTTTCTTCAAAAGAGAAAAAAAATGTCTTTCACCTTTACAAATTGATATCTGCTTTTATGCGACTTTTGGGGGTAAATATGAACCGAATAAGGGATAAGATTAAGGTGGGAATAAATCCTAATTAAAAATGATATTGTTAATCGACGTCACAAGTTCAAAAACAATTTTATATTCTTTCCGTGTCTTTGATAAAACGTAGTGTGTTGGTTAGTCATAATCATTAATTACACGTAAGTACTTGTGTTCAATAAAGAATAGATACGATTTTGATACTCAACCTCTCTTAAGCAAAAGTCCTAGACATTTGGTCCTTCAATGAGAAAATTTATCTAGGAAAAAGAAAATATATCGCTTACTATTGAATTGAATAATCTACTTAAAACATGAGAGACGATGATGGTTCTTTAAATAAAAGGTGATTATAATGTTTTCATGCAATGATCTCAAATGAAAGTTGAATGGTCAAGTTATTTCTCAGCTTCTTGTTATAAGTTAATCCTTCAAAAGGTGTGGATCTTCAAGCCTCAAGCTCCAATAATTAGTTTTATTGATGTTCTTTGAATTGCAAGCTTCGTTTATGGATGATTTTCAGATTTCAATAGTTAGATTTTTAAGTGTTCGTTTGGGTTAGTTCATTTCTTCATTGAAGAAATATTCTCGAAAGGTCAATTCGTGTCATGCTTCTAACCTTATCAATTTTTGTTGATTAAGAATTTTTTGAGAGAAGGTTCAAATATGATTATTTTTATTTTTACGGTAGTAATAATAGGAATGGATATTTTTATTTTTAATTTTAAAATTAATTAATTTTTTTATAAAAAAAAATTATATCAAAATTATTAAAATCATATGCCCTTCACTATGAGATAAATTTTTAAAAAAAAATATATGATACACACTATAAAATTCCTAATGTGTATCATAGATAAAAGTTATAATAGTTGTAATTCACAAATATAAGTTGTATATCATATATTCTTTTTGAAAAAAAAAATCAATCTCATATTATTAAAAATAAAATTATAATAATTTTGATATTATTTTTTTAAAATACAGATATGTTGAAATTAAAAAATATATATGTATTCTTACCATTACTACCAAAAGGAACTAAATTATAATAACCCCTTTTAAAAATTTTAATATATTTATTTTTTTGCTAAAAAAAGAAGAAGAAAGAACTAGATGGTTTTTTTTTATTTTTAAGATGATGTAAAACATTTATACCATATTTAAAGGGTTAATATGTGAATGTGTAAGGCTGTATAAAATAAAAAATTGAAGTGATTAAGTTGTATAAAACAAACATCATTAAGATGGTACAGTGATTGACGTTCTGATATTTTTGTAAGAGGTCTCATGTTGAATCCTTATTAGCTGTACCTTTTGGGATTGTCGGAGAAAGGATCAAAAACGGTTATGGGGACATACCGGTTAAGCCGCGTACATCTGAGTAAAAATACTTGTCATCTTCGGATTACTTGAACAGAGAAAACCTCCCCCATTTACCATTTACAGTTTAAGCTGGAAAACATATAAAAAGTATTGTACGTGAATGTGAATGGAAATTGGAAAAAAGATTATTTGTGGTAAAAGGTTGATAACCGGCAACTTATATCGGCCCACAATTGACTGACTATCTATAATGTGAGGGACATATCTGACTCGTTCAACTGTTATGATTTTAGAATATTATTTGTGATAAAGATGTTCACACCCATTACCAATTAAGTTACACATTTAAAAAAAATTATAAACTAGAACATAATATCTAGCTGTATATGTTTCATTTAATTTTCATCTAACATAAATATTCAATCAATTGTTAACAAAAATTAATGTGTATAAAAACAGAAAAGCTATTTCAGCATTCTAGAATTCAAAAGAATAAGATAAAAGTGTCTCGTGAATTTAATCGGGATGGAGTTATGGTTTTGACTTAATCATAATTTTACATCAAAGTCTTTTACTATACATCGATAACTAGCAACTATAACAAATTCATACATGCTGTTCTGAAAACATCATGGAAGCGGTCGATCTATTAAATAATATTTGTAGTGTCTACTCATAGTAGATAATGTGTAAATATTTCTTAGTCGTTTCCTTCGCAACCAACTGAGGTCGAGCCTGAAATCTAACTTCAAAGTCTTATGTTGTTATTGAATAACCAGGAAAAGCTAGGTTAGAAATTACTAAATTGAAAGAACTAATTAATCCTGACAAATTTGTCTTTCTAATAGAAAATAAATAAATAAATAAAAATTAAAAATTAAAATAATCCTGATAAAAAATATAGTACTTGCACATAAAGGATACGTATCACAATGTTAGGAATTTTGAGCTCAAACAAGAACGTATAATTACTAGATTATACCCCACAAACAATAAACAAATCAACCACAACCAAGTACGCAATTAAGATTGTACGAGAATTTGACGAACACACAGAATTAACATGGTTAATCCACGACAATTCAGATTGTACTTGATTGATTTAATCCAAGGGTAAACTAGGAAGAAATCTTATTAAATTCAGAGGTGGTAGAGTTTACAAATACAAGGGCTAAATATATAATGAATAAAAGCTTGCAACATGCGTTATGTGTGACCAAAAAGTCCCTCTTAAAGTGAAAGGGAAATTTTATAAGGTAGTACCAAGACTTGCTATGTTGTACGAAGCGGAGTGTTGGCGAATGACTAAGGCATAAATAGGGATGATGGAAGTACTGGAAATGAGGATGCTAAGATTGACATGTGGTAAAACCATGTTAGATAGGATACTTATTGAAGTTTTAAGGGCGGAGCTAGAAGTCGCAAGCATCATCAATAAGTTGAGAGAATGAAGACTAAGATAGTTTTGACATGTAAGGAGGAGACACCACATGGGGCCAGTTAGGAGAGCGGAAAGTCTCACTATTGACGGTTTGTAGAGAAGGGGTAGACTAAGACGTAAGTGGGAGGATAGACTAAAGCTTGACATGAAGAAGCTTTTCTTGATTGATGACATGACTTTTGGAAGGAATTTGGAGATGACTAGAATTAGGACGGATGAGTAGAGTGTTTTAGGCAGACTGATATATTTATTATACATAGAGATATTTATAGATAATTAAATAGTTAAGTACGATGTTTTAGGTAGAATTATAAAATTTGAGTATGGTGTTTTCGTTAGATACATACTTATATATATAAGTGTGTTATTGTAGATTTGTAATAGATAAGAGGGCTTTTAAAGCAATAGATATTTTTATTTATATTATAATGTTATAGGTAGATATATGTTGATTTGATTTGATTTGATGGGGTTTTAGGCAGTATTAAGATAGATATATATGGTGTTTTTAGGTTGATAGATATATATTTATATTATTCATACATCTATTGATATATATATATATATTTATGTATATATATTTATGAATTTACATTTATGTTTGTATTTATGTTTTTATATATATATATACTATATTTATTTAGCCTGATTATATAGTTATACAGTTATATATATTTTTATATTAATATTTATATATCTTTATTTATTATATTATTACTATCGTTTGTATTTATTATTGCTATTGCTATTATTATTAATGTTATTCTTATTATTATTTTATTATGTATTTTTATGCAACGGGTCTGCCGAAAGTGTTTTTGTAAGAAATTTTTACCTTCGGGTAGAGATATGATTGTTTACATCTTACCTCTCCCATACCCCACACTTGGAGGGATTGGCTAGTGTTGTAAAAACTTGCGAAATAAGTTTTCTAGCCGCCACACTTTTGCGGTGCAAAATAATTAGATAGCGCCACAATCTCTAAGTTCGCGTCGCGAAGGAATAAGATCCTGCCGCGATCTTCTGTCTGTCTGACTCGATAAAAGATCGCTTCCCAATCGCGTCTTGATCATCCTTTAACTAACTTCAATTTCCTTGTTTTTAATTATCACATTCAACACATAATTTTTCAATTTTCAGACAGTCTCATATGTGTATAAGAATTAAGAATTTCTCTTTCAACTCGTCTTGAAATGAGTGTTACGACAAAAAAAAACAAAAAAGAAAATAAAATAAGAAATTTGTCCGATAATCACAGATGGTGATTCAACACGTTGACATCCGATCCTAGCTAGTAATTAGTTAGAAACGAGTATTTTTATCCGCGAGTTACGGCTAAACCTTTTAAATACATATTTTTGGACATATAGAAAGATGAAATATTATATTAAGTATGAATATCTAATTTATTTTAAATAAATCTAGCCTTAATTATTTGTAAACTTTAATACATGTTAATATTTAATAATAGAATGTGATGTTATATTCACTATCAATGGAATAAATTATAGCTTTTGATTATAACAAAACTAAAAAAATATTATAATGACATAACATATTAAAAATACTATAGATATGTTACCTAACACAAAATATATTTACAATAATAAATACATGTTATTTTTGCTTTAGATCGGCAACTGTATGCAAAAGTAAATAAAATATATATATTATGTTTAACTAAGGAAATGTGATTTATTTTCAAATTCGAGGTATAAACTTTTTTCTTAATCTTTTTTTTCGAAGAATCTTATCTCTTTTCTTTTGCAGTATGTCACCCATTTTTTTATGTTGAAAACCTCTTTACGAATTTGTTATATGGATATTTACATTTCAATAAAACTTTATGTTAAAATTTTGAAATGAAACTACACCTTGTAATGTAAAATTTATTATATAAAAACTTGTATAATATGCAATTTTATTTAACGATATTTTAAAATATCAATACTTAAAGTTTATCGTCAAAACATTATATGTATTGCTTCATCAACTAATTTATTACCTTCAAAGTTATATTTTCAACTATAATATATCAAATCTTCAACCATTTTTACATTTACTTCATTCAACTTATCATTTTAAAAAATAACCTATTTATAGTTAATATCATATTTTTCAGCTTCAAATATTTGACAAACGTAATAAAAATGAAATCACTCTTGAAAACTCAAAGTAAAATTTAATATTTATGTATATTGACCCATTTGAATTAAACTCAACGTGTAACTCTTAATTGATATTAAAATAAACTTTATCAATAGAGACAATGTCAAAATAATTTTTATTGAAGTTACAAAATTGTAACCATTTAAAATAAATGTAAGTTTATAATTAAGAAAAAAAAATTACTCCTTCATTTAGAAGTGCTAAATGTTAGAGTTTTCAACTGGATATACTCTTTGTTGCCTTCATATAGTTACTTTTGATTTTGTCTTATTTTAGTATTTCATTTGTTTCGTAAATATCTAAGTTGTGAATGAGGTGTGACTAGGTGAGTTCAAAGATTGAAAAGTGTGATAGATGGTCAACAAGCGTGTGACGACCACTAGGCCTAGTTTACACGAATAAAAGGTGGATAAAGAATAACTGGGATTGTAGAATTCGTAGGATTCCAGTTCTATTTGAAATTGATTGAAATAATTATAATTGGAGAACTGTAAAGAGAGGACTATATTTGAACAGTTCGTTACTAAAATACTAACATGTGACGATTAATATAAAAGGTAAAGCATTTTTATAAATTGAACATATACCATATGATATACGATAACTATTCATTAAAGTGTTAGTTGTATTTGAGTTGGATAGCTTAAGAGAGTATAATTTATTCGATTGACGATACACATACCGTGTGTTGTATAAAAATGGTGGAACATAAACAAACCATACAATATTACGTACCTTATCATGTCAAAATTCATATACACCGTATTATGTATTATTTGTAACTTTGGATTTTAATAATTTAAATATGAGAAGTTAAATTTATTAGCTTTTTTGGCACAAGAAATTCTATATATCTCAGACGTTGAAATTGATGTTGGCCAACATATATTTTAAGGGTGATGCTGCAAGCACCTCTCTTTTCCTCAGTGCACGTTTCCTTATACACACACATAAGAGGGGTGCATTCATTTAAAATCATATTAAAATACTCCGAACTTAATTGACCGGATCTCCTAGTACCTTAAACTATCAAAAGTAAAACATAATACTCTAAACTTGTAAACTCGATCATTTTAGTACCTTGATTCATTCACATGCCTATTACAACATAATACCCTAAACTTGTAAACTCGATCATTTTAGTACCTTGATTCATTCACATGCCTATTACAACATAATACCCTAAACTTGTAAAGTCGATCATTCTAGTACCTTGATTCATTCACATGCCTATTACATGACCCATTTATGTTAATTATTAACGGAGCTTAGTTTACATCGTGTTTCTTCTCTTTTCACATTGATTGGCCCCAAACTGAATAACAGATATCCCCCATTATTTTTCTCATTATTCTACTTTTCTGATTGAAAGTGCCATATCTTCACGAGTGAATTGGCATAGCTCATGATAGGCATGTGACTAGGTACCAAAATGATTGAGTTTACGAATTTAGAGTACCATGCTATATTTTTGATAGTTTGGTGTACTAGAAGATCCGATCAACCAAGTTCGGTACCAAAGTGTATTTTGGCCATTGATGTCTAATATGATTCTTTTTGATAATTTACCAAAAAATAATAATGAAGTGCATAAACTACTTGAGATGAACCTCATTTAAATAATAAATAATTGCTTCTTAATGGTCTTTACGCTTTTGTGTTTGCCGGTTTGCTACCTTATTCAATATCTATCTTCAGTTTTAGTGGTGCTTTAGTATCTCAAAAAGGTTGTACTTGGTCTTTTTGACTATGATGAATAAAGGTTGTACTATAATAAAGATCAAATTTTTAAAAGATTAGGATTCTCATCAATTACAGTTCATAAATTGGTCATGTTGATCCAATCGAAACACATTAAAATTTACACTAGTAAAAATAAGGGGGTCTACTGTTTTGTTTGTTTTCACTGACATTTTATCAACTTGAGACAACTTAAGAGAGAATGTAACTAAAGAACATCTATAAACCATTTTTCAAAGGTTGTGATTTATGCACAAGAGATGTGATACCTCCGATGGGTCTGACGAGGCGTCGGTAACTTCTTTTCTGTTACTCCATGTAAGTGCTTGTAGTCGTAAACGTTGATCGCATTTCATTGTGTGCCATATGAACATGACTGATCACGAACAATGCCTATCCATCACAACCGCCTCTACAACCACTAACTTCACTCTCCTCACTTTTCATGTTAGTTACAATTTTCTGATAAAACTCATAACATTAATAAATAATAATTACATATAATTTTTGAGATTGCTAACTGATTTTTAACTCAAAACTGATAACTTTATTTGATAGATTACTTAGAAAATAGCGCATGAGTGTGATAAGCTCATATGTTCGTCTCTAGGAAATAAGGTGATGGAAGTGATCAGTTTTAGGCTAACTTGTGTTTGTGATACATATCATAAAAGTAAATAGTTTTCTTTAATGTAACGGTTGTTTAATTAGATTGTCTCACACGTATTTTTATTGGTTTGTATATTCTTTAAAGAACGTACCTACGAAAATTGCAAACGGATTAGAATTTAAAACGTCGCTAAGTGAATAGATGGTGTTAATGTTGAAGACCTGTTGAGGTAGTGGTACTTGAACTACTAAAACACTATCATATTTAGCACTAAAAATTGTATTATATTGGATACGAATGTGATTTATCACCGTAACAGGTAAGTTCGCAAACACCTGTAGGAACCTCATAAGTCGTTACTAATTTTTAATTAGCCTAATAATAAAAAACTGTAATGCTCTTTTAGTGACGCATTTGGCTTCATGCTATACGTGGCCTAAATGTCGCAATCAACAATTATACTCTTTAGATATGCTCAAAAATGTCACCCAATTCCATAACAAATTATTATTTCCCGTATTACGCATCCAATAACCTTTTTGAGATAAGACGGGTAACAACTGACTAGAGTGAAAATCTGACCGGGGTTAGAGCTTATTTAACAAGGCTTCTTTTTCTAATAAGTCCAAAATAATATTTTTTCAACTAAAACTTATTTTCTTATAAGAATTAGAACTTATAAACTGGAAGCTTCATTAAAAACTCTTATAAAGCTTGTTGTTGAACAAACCCGGATGTTCATGTGTGTTAGCTAAATGTTTTTGTTTATTTGTTAAAGCGAATGTAATAAAGGGTAACTTGGTAAAATTTGGAAGTTTAATTAATTTGTGAGGTCATTGCGTCATCATGTTAGCTTTATATTGAAAGAGCTGGAGGTTGTTTTGAAAGGAACCCTTTTGAGTTACTGATAGAGGTTTCTGAAATGGTATAAATAGATGGCTAATCAAGATGATTAGAGACACAAATGACGTAGCTACTAGACCACTACCTTAAACATTTAGGTGATTAATAAATGTACTGGGGAGTGATGGGAGGAGTAGAAGAAGAGTGGAGAAAGGGGCCATGGACGGCCGAAGAAGATCGTTTGCTCGTTCATCATGTGAATTTGCACGGCGAAGGCCGATGGAATTCTGTCGCTACTCTTGCTGGTACTTATGATAACGTTTGTGTCATATTTTAGACAGAGTTTTCAAATGTCAATTAAGTTTATTTGGTCGCGTGTAATATAATTGTAGGTCTGAAAAGGAATGGGAAAAGTTGTAGATTAAGATGGGTGAACTATTTAAGGCCAGATCTTAAGAGAGGCAAGATTACCTCTCGTGAAGAAGCCATCATTCTTGATTTACATGCCCGATGGGGAAATAGGTATTACCATTATAACTACAACGAGTATTTTAACTTTTTTTGTTTTTTTCCTCGACTTAATTACGAACTTGTATTGCATGTGTGATGAAATATCGTCTATGTACTTATTCAACTATATGACATGGTTCAGATGGTCAACAATTGCAAGAAACTTGCCTGGACGAACGGATAACGAAATCAAGAATTATTGGAGAACCCATTTCAAGAAGAAGAGTAAAACGGATTTAGAGGAACCAACAAAGTTGAAAACACGGTTATTAAAGAAACAAAGGTTTCAACAAGAACAACGACAACAACTTCAGTTACAACAATACGAAGTTGATATGAAAAAGATAATGTTGTTGCTTGAAGAAGGTGAGAATAAAGTGGGATACATGCCTCCAACAATGATCGTGAGACAACAAGAGAAAAAGTATGAGGAACAACAAATTTATCCGATGGTATTGATGGATGTTAGTTGTTATGGTTCGTCTAGCTATGTGCCGGAGACCCCGATGAACGAAGACGTTGGTCTATGGGAGGGTTTATGGAACTTGGATGATAACCATCGTTCTAACTTTTGTGCTGCTAAAGCTAGTTAGCAACTTAGCAAGTATAGGAGTGACTTGTATGTTATGGCGAAGTAGCAATATTTCTGTACCACTTTTTGTCTTTCTATATCGGTAACAACAATAACGAGCATAAATTTAAGAGAAGATAAAACTATACCTTAATTTATTTTATTTTATTTTAAATGATAACTAACAAATGATACTAATATTACTAATTATTCACCAGCTTAAAACAATAGAAAGTATTTACATTTCTTAGAATTTCACGAGTTTGATTTGACTAATTTTGTACGACGTAGCTATGTTAATATGATCTATAGAATTGTGTTTCCTTATCCCCCATATAGGTCACATGATTCACGTTGTATGATCAAAGGTTGCAAAGATCAAATTTTATCAATTAGCTTCCAGTTAATATTCGTCTTTTAAAATGATAAATTTTTTTTTTTCTCAATTTAAGTCTCTTGAAGTAGCAATCATTTTTTTAATACCTTATATCTTGACGTAACTTTATATGCGCATAAGTTGTCGTAAAAATGTGCAAATAACAAATAAGCTTTTAGACTTTCGAATAAGCTACTTCTCAAATGCATAGTTTAGTTAGTTTCGTACCATAAATTTATGGAAATATCATGTTTCTCAATATTGGTAGACATTATCCTTAACCGACTGCTAAATCAGTTTGGAGGAGATGCTCCAGAACTATCTTCCACATAATCTCTTAAGCCAATGGTCTGTGAAACGGTCATCGTAGCTAAAATTTGGAATGATCTCCTTAAAATTTATCTGAGAAGTCACCTATTTCATGAACATATTTGTCATTTAACGTAACGAAGAAAATTCACCTGGATGCCTATAAGGACGATCTTATATCAACAAAAAGGTACACTAAATAAATAAGTGTTGGATTAATTATCAAACATGCTTCATTCGGATTTCGAAGTACTCCTTAAATGAAGTTAGAATACATAAGTGGGCTTTACAAATATTATTATCACAGGGACTCGTTTGAAATGGGCTTTGGCCCATGTTCAAGTAAGAGAATCTAGTTACCTTTTTTAATTTATACCTGTCTAAATTCTCAAGTACTAAACGCAAGGGCGACGATTTAACATCTTCATATTTTTAACTATTACACAATAAACAATTTCATTATTATATGTATAAATCAAGAGTTTAAATTTTTTATGTACGGTATGTTTAAATTTTTTAGTGTTAGGGCTATAGGCTATGGTCGAAGGACCTTTAGCAATAACTTGATTTCTAATGTTTGTTCATTCTATTTGCAGAGTCGAGTATTAGGCGGGGTGTTTGTGTACTTGACGGACATAATTTTTAGTCTTTGAATAGAGTATAAGAGAAGCATACGTACTTGGCTGGATCATGTGTACCCAGTGGGTAGAGTAGTATACCTGATGAGTACTTATGTCAGCCATAATTTACATACAATATATATAGTAAGCCATACTCTTGTAAACCCTACGACCTACGAAAATATAAACATTTCTCTCTAGTTGGACATTGATTAAACCAATCAAATGATTTGATATAACCACGTTAATTCCGTGTGTTCGTTTAATTCTAGTACTATTTTAATTGTGTTATTACTTTGTGTTTGATCCGTTTATTGTTATACGAATAATCTTGTGATTATTTGTGTTCTTGGTTGGGCTCAATAATTCATAACAAATGGGATCAGAGCTCGTGATTTAAGTTATTGGGAATTATGGCGTACAAAAGCAATGTCAATATTAATAACTTTGACGGCAGTGATTTTGGTTTCTGGAAAATGCAAATCGAGGATGTTTTGTATAAGAAATATTATATCAACCATTGATATCGTCATTGCCCGAGAGTTGGTCCAACACCATTACAACTTTTAGTAGTTCATCTGGAACTGCTAGGCTTACGTTTGAAGAGATCTGTGATATGATACTCGGTGATGGGATTAGGAGGAAGAATTTCGATGAGTATTCGAGTTCGACTTTAACTGAGACAGGCTGGGGGAGGAGTATGAGTAGACTGAGATAAGGGAGAGAGCCATCGGAGAACAAAAACGTCATGTGTTGGAATTGTAAGCAGCAAGGTCACTTCAGGTATTAGTGTCCGACGGGTATGTCGAGTGTGAACGCAACAACTGATGAAACTGAAGATACGTTAATGGTTTGTGAGGAGAATCTTATGGAATCCTGGGTAATGGATTCGGGTGCATCTTTTCATGCGATCCCGTGTATTGAAGAGATGACGGATTTTAAGTATTATTCTTGTAGAGTTCGTCTAAAAGATGGTAAAATACTTGATTTTGCGGGTATTGGGATGTAGTATTCAAAACTCACTTTGGTACGGATTGGATCCTCAAAAATGTGAGGTCATTATTAAGCTCAATAGGTGGTTGATCTCGATTGGGAGTTAGATGATGAATGGTAGAACATTAGGTTTGGATATCAAAAGTGTAAGGTTATCAAGGGTAGTTTGGTGATTGCCTGCGATTATAAACTGGGGACATTGTACATGGCCAAGATTATGAATGAGGAATGGCTAAGCAAGAGTGTAGGTTATAGAAGTCCTGGTGAACTTGAGCTTTCTAAGATTGTTGAGGGATCTCGAACAAGTAAGAGTTCGGGAAGCGTTGAAACTAGTGGGAGGTTTGCATTGAGTAGGAGCTTTGGGGTTTCTTATGGAATTGATTTGTCATCTCGGTGCCACTTGAGTTTGCAAGTCTTTGAATAGATCATCTCCAATGGCAACTAGGTTGCGAGTGACTGAGTGGGATGAGCAAGATACTTTTCAAAGAGTCACATTTGGTTTTACATCCGTACAATGGGAGTTGGCTAGTTGGGAAAAGTTGTCTTTGTCCGAAATAAAGAGTATAAAATTAGGCAATCATATGATAATTGTTATGAATATGCATAAAAGTATGAACTAGATTGGAGAGTGTTTGGTTTTTTGTTAAGCACAATTATGATTTTACAATGTAATTGTTACAACCCTAGCTAACACTATTTATACTCTAAGTGCTAATCACATGATTAATTATATAAGCAATGTTTACAATCTACATTTTTATTCCTACACGAAATCATGCGTGTGTTTGTGGTCGGTGATCAAACGGTGAAAGCAAGAGCGATTAAGTGGATGATCAAAGGTGTGATGGTGTTCTCACACAACTGCCTTGATGGAATTATTCACGTGATAGTTCTATGGGATAGTCTTCTCTTTGTTGGAAAGAAAGATAGTGTGGACGAAAGGCTTTATGGATGGGTTGCTTATGAAATGAGGGTGTTGAAGTCTGGTCAGGCTTCAACCAGCCTTCTCATGAACTAATGAGATGGTGTCAAACTAAAGAAAGATCTTGGTCCCATTTTAGTAGCAGTTTTCAGTTAACCTAGTATCGAAAGTCTTCTAATCATGTGTGGTTGAGCGGTATGTCCCAGATGGGTTTTTCGGCAGTATGGATAAGTTAGAACATGTACTTTTGAAGGGTTAAGAGTTTGGGTTTGTCCGAATTTTCAAGTGGGAGATTGTTGAGGTGTGAAGAACGAACGAACGAGTTAAAAGGAGCAAAGTCTGAAGTAGTACCCGTCATGTATAATTGTTGTTCTGTGAATAGAGAATTGGAGAAGCAGACGTACGCGATTGGATCAGGTTTACCCGGCGGGTAGTATGGTGTACCCAACGGGTAAAGTGGTGTCTCTAACGGGTACTTATGTCGGCCAGAATTAATTTGTTTCCTTTGTTCACGTACATTATATATTGTAGCCCCTAGTCATGTAAACCCTACAACCTACAAAAATAATAAAGATTTCTCTTTAGTTGGCCGTGGATTAAACCACTCGAGTAGATTGGATATAACCACATTCATTCCGCGTGTTCATTTAATTATCATACTAATTTAATTGTGTTATTATTTTGTGTTTGATACGTTTATTGTTATGAGAATAATCTTGTCATTATTTGTGTTCTTGGTTGGGACTCAATAATTTCTAACAAATGAATCGTTAGACTCGTCAAAAGGGAAGAGATCCTTCTTTTACCGACCTTTGGTGTGATGAGAGAATCTGAATTACGTTTGTGCATATTTATCTAGTGTTTGATGGAGTGTATAGTATTATAGCGGTTTCAAGTTGAATTATTATCGTTTCATCATTTGATTAAAGTTTTTCGAATTGAAGTGTTGTATATAGTTTGTTTTTTTTTTTTTTTGTTTTTTTTTTTTTGTTAAGGTTGACGTTAGTTCTTTCAAAGTGAGATATCGTTGCCACTTTACATCTCCTCTCTCGAGCTTATGGTTTGGTGTCATTTGTTGACTTTCGACTGTTCTTTAGTCCATATGGTTTGGTGTCACTTGTTGACTTTCGACTGTTCTTTAGTCCATGACTAGTCATTTTGGTGTCACTCGTTGACTTTTGAGCTTCATATCTTGCTGTTATACTTTCATTTCAGCTATATGCCTATATGTTATAGGCTTCAACTTGAGCTTAGACCATCTTGGTTTGGATATGTATTTTGTATCTCATCAAAGTATAATCATATATGTATTAAAGGGAAAAAGGTGTTAGTATTAGGTATCTGTATCTTCAGTAGTGTACTGAGCTTATTAAAAATCTCCGGTTTTCTAAATTGTTTTTACTAACCGTTGTACGTTGAGTAAATCTATTATGCTACAGGCGACCAAAATTACTAAAAGAGTAGATTAACCACGTACCGTTTCAAATTAATGAACATATTTAATAAAATCCAAGTTACTAGGTATCATAAAATAAGGATTGTTTCAACAAATGATATGCATTGGATTCTTGAAGTAAACATGACACGTGATCAAGCACAATCTTTATAGCAATAAATAATAAATATTAAAGTATTAATAGGATAAAATTGGGAAGGTACGAGAATGTTAATTTTAGATGAGTCTGGCATGTGGTGAAGAAACCGGAATGTAGTGGGATTTGCTTTTAACAGATAATCATATATGTGGTCAGATGCCACGTGTAAGTAACAGATGGCATATTATTGACACGTATTATGACACAATCTATCCTTCCTTTTATATATACACCTTCATTTCACCTACATATAACACAATTACGTTCTCTGCTACGCTAGTTTAACATTCACTCTGTTCTATTAAAAATTGGAAGCAACAAATTGGTCGAGCAAATTGAAGTAATTAATAATAATAAATTAAAATGGCGGAAACAGGAGGAAGAAGAATGGCAGGACCATTGCTGTTTCTGAACCTGGTGATGCATTTGATAACATTGGGTTTTGCTAGTTGGTGCTTGAACAAGCTTATCAATCGCCAGACCCGCCACCCTAGTATGCTATCTATATATTTTTTTTATTTAATTACTTACTACTTCTTTTTATACGTAGTATTGAAATATATATATTAATTAATTAATTGCACGTATATATAGGTTTTGGAGGAAATGGAGCAACAGAGTTCTTTTTGGAGTTTGCAATATTAGCTTCTGTTCTTGGAATCGTATCGAAGTTTGCAGGTGGGAACCACCTTAGAGTTTGGAGGAACGACAGTCTTGCAGCTGCCGGATCTTCATCTCTCATTGCGTGGGCTGTCACCGCTCTTGCTTTTGGGTATGTTAGTCACTTAATTAATTATTTAATTACCTAAATAATAAAGTATGTGTAATTGAATTGATGTATATATGTAAATATATGTATTTAGGTTGGCATGGAAGGAGATTTTGTTAGGAGGACACAGAGGATGGAGGTTGAGGATAGTGGAAGCATTCATAATAATATTGGGCTTCACAGAGCTGTTGTATGTCATGTTGGTGCACGCAGGTTTGTACAGTAGCCGATATGGACCTGGTTACCGTGACACCGATTATGGAGTTGGAGGTGCTCATCATGCGGAAGAACCTGGCTTCAAAGGAACTAGAGTTTGATACATCCATCATTTAGTTAGCTACCTAGTATATATGTACCATCATATATGTACGTAGTAGATGAGAGTGTTAACTGTTATGTAGTGTTGTGGGTCTGATTAATTTTAGGTTCAGCCATGTATGTATGTTTGTGGATTCCTATACTATGCTAGATGTTAATGGGCCGGGTTCTATACTTGGAGATATTTACATGCCCAGTTTTCTCCATTCAACATGTCCATAATAATAATTTACATTATCGTCTGTGTAACTGTCTTTGTTGGCTTATCTTTTCAGCAGGACGTTCAATTGATAAAATTTGTGTCTTGGATGGATGGGATTAATGCTTGATTACCATTTTAATTTTTGAAACCTTTTGTTCTTTTGGTCCAGTGGCTACCAACGTCACTTTTAGGATTTGAGGTATATTTGGCAGGGAGGGGAGAAATGGAAATGAAATCGTTTCCATTGTTTGGTAGGACAGAAGTAAGAAGGCGTGCAAAAGAATATCTCGGGAAATGACTTGGTTGTACGAATCAACTCTTCTTTATCTATTTCGTTTCTTAGTAAATTCAAATGTTGCTACCTATAACCTATATAAATGTTTTGTATATAGGATTAATATTTTTATATCTATTATCACTTTTTCGAAATCACTAATTTTTTTTTGAAATTTAAAAAGAAGTATGAGAAGTTAATTATATTTTTAATATAAAGTTCAATTTAAAATATTTGGATATATTTATATTAGAATCTTTAATTTAAAAGATATGAATATTTTTATATATAATCAAAAGAAGAGGATATAGTAGATTGAGCCCTGTATTATTTTCCTTATCATTTTTTTTATCATTTGTGATATAACGATTTTGATTTTTCTTTTATAGTTATATATTTGGTTCATTAAATATTTAATATACTCTTTTTAAATTTAAAAAATATAAATTAAATAATATATCATTTATAAAAATCAAAGAGTATAAATTATATAAAAATCAAAGAGTATAAATTATATAAAAAGATTAGTTACAATATTTTATTTATTTTATTAAATTAGATTTGTACCGCGTTATAGTGAGTCTTTAAATTATATGAAAAAGTTGGTCAAATAAAAAGTAAAATTATATATAAAAAATTGGCCATAAAATTATTTTATTTATTTATAAAATGTAAATTTGTCCGACGTTATCACATGTTTATAAACTATATAAAAAAATTGATCAAAATTTTTATTTGTTTATAAAAATTAAATTTGTCCGATATTATTGCGGATTTAACTAATAACTATCACCATTTCTTTTGTATAGTTACACTTTTAACCTTTAAATATTTGATTTATTTTTTAAATTAAAGAAGTTGATCACAATATAAAAAAATTAATTACATATTTTATTCATTTATAAAAGTTAAATTTATCACGCTTTATTGTGATCTAAAAACTATATTAGAAATCGGCTACAAATCGACATTTTATTCATTTATAAAAATTAAATTCGTCTCGTATTATCGCGGATTTATGACATTATATCTATATTATACTATAAAGAATTAAATATTTTTATAGAAATTTTTATTAAATTTAAAAGAATTTGAATATATCTATATTATACTATAAAAAATTAAATTTTTAATTTATAGAAATTTTTATAATAATCTAAAATTTAAAATTTTTATAAATATGATTTTCATTTTTAAATTTAATTTGACTTTTATTAATGATTAAGCGTCATTTTTTTAATTTTTATATCACAATATTTTTAAATTATAATATCGATATAAATTTTTATATTATTACTAATCTATTATCATAGTTAATCAATTTGATAAAACAAAAATAATATATTAAATTGTTACCGCTAATAATAAGTATACTCTGCTGCATAGCACGGGTTTTAAATTAATATTTTATAATTGAACGGATATGTTTATATATTTTTTCTTTTATTTGAATCTGTTATTTTTTTTTTTCGTTCTTTCAAAGTGGGGTTACTAGAGACTGATTCCTTCCTGCTAATGAAGAGTTGTAGTGGATGAAGTAGAGCCAAAAAGCGACGAACTTTTAGTTTTTTAACCATGCATCATGTTAGAAGTGACCGGTTAATAAAGAGTTGTAGTGGTTGAAGTAGAGCTAGCAGCGATGGACTTATTTTCTTTTATGTTTTTAACCATGCATTATATTAATCTTTTAAGTTTTCACGTGAACCATAAAGTTAAACAAACTATATTTACTTTTGGAAAAAGTATTTTGTTTAAACAATGTTATATTAGATAATGGAAGACGGGTGGTGCACAAAAGTTTAAAGAAATCATCCTTTGAGGCACATCATATCAGCCTCTTAACATCCTAAATGTCATTACCACGAAGTCCCACCCAACCAATATGCTTAACTTGGACAGACAATCAAGCCTATCAAATGTGGAATATCAAACTTCCTCTTTCTTAAGTTGCACAATTAATTTTGAATTGATTAAAAATTTAAAAAATAGATGATTCAGACCTTACTTTTTAAATGTCTGATTATAATTTTTATGAGTTGTTTATTGACATTTTTAGATTATGTCTTGTACGATTTTTACGAGTTAAAAAATCAGACAAACTTTTAATATAATGTGATACAAAAAATAGAAAGGAAAAATAGAAAAAAAAATTATTAATAAAATAAAATTAAGTATTTGTATTGATCTCCAGTTAACAATTTCACTATAAATTCTGATCATATTTTACTTCTCATATTAATAAAATTTTTAAATATAAATATACAAATATATGTATATATTATAAAATAATGGCTCTTATGAGTCGAGTTGAGTCACAAGTCACTAATTAAAAATCGAGATTCCGAGTTATGAGTCGAGTAACGAGTTAAATTATAACATGTGTTGCCAAATACATACGCACGTGTTGCCAAATACATATGCAATTTGTTTAAACTAACTTGAAATACCCTGCCACTCATTAGCAGGGGTTAAAGGGGTTGTGCACTTCTGTTTTTGCTTGTGCCTTGTGCCCCCTTGTGGGTTCATGTATTTTCTAGCAGTTGTGTCTGTTGAATAAAAGATGCATCTTTTCGCGAGTATGTGTGTATGTACGTTTGGTTAACTGCTATAACCGATTATGTATGTAAAAGGTTTAACTCGTAATCATTTGGTTCTCTTACATATACGAAAACATAACACAATCTCATTGTTACGCTCAAAATTCTCTAACAAGAAATTGAGTGATTTTTGAATTACCACAATAGAATTTCGTGCTACCTAAGCAATGCATAGTCGAGATATTTTATTGAGAAAGTGATTATACATCATCCATGAATTCGTCATGATTATCATCACACACCAATGCACGTTTTTAACCTTATATATGTTGATCCGTTTATGCTCTTTCAGTTACATCTTTATTTCTTTTATTCATGAGCACAGTGACTTTCCAATCACGTTCATGTTCGTTATTCTCAACTCTTGCTTCTCTTCCTTCATGCGAACTGTATTATGAGAATCGATCACCACCGCAATAAGAAATCATACAACAATACAGTGCTCAATAATAATCATACAATTTTTACATGAAAAACCTCTAAAGGGAGAGTAAAAATTACAAACCCGTAGGTCGCTTAAATTTAACTCTACGAAATATATTACAAGTTTGAGACGCTCAATTCTCGACGGTGATTACAAAAACGGAGCCGCCATCGACGTTATTTAATCACCGAATACTCACAATTCGACTCTCTTTTTCTCAACCTCCTCACTAAAACTCTAATGCAATTCGTATATTTATTGGCAACAACAATCTTGTCCATCGAATTATTTTAATCCTCAAATTTAACTTGATTTTCAAATTGCTCTGTCTTAGGAATTGAAAATCATACCGGTTGGTCTGCATTGTAACGTGTATATATAACAATATGTCGACAAGATTAGCATCCATAAAAAATTCTTTGAAAAGTCTATCGTTTCAAAAATCATAATAAGTTTAAATCTCTGCATATATTTTATCATGCATAGAATGAAAGCAGACCAAGTTAGATTCAACTGATGACACAAAAATTATAATGAATTTAGGGATGTTTGTTTTAAGTTATTTTGGAGTTATCCCCCATTGGTATGACTTGTTTTGAAGTTAAGCAAAGAAAAATGGAGAAATACGGCCCAAAATAATCTAAAACAAAACACAAGTTAACAATGGGTTTCTTCGCTTGTTTTGACTGCAAATCGCGCTTCTCTTCTTCCCCCAAATATTCTCCGGTTTCTATCCGGCACACAACTACTGAATCCACCATTTTTTAATCACTCTGCATTTCTTTCTTTCTTCATAATTCGATTTCAATTAATCTCTTGTTATTTTCTAAATTGAAATCAATTAGAAATGGCTTCGTTAATTGATCTCAATCTATACCCTGATCCTCCTCCTCTGACTCCTAACACCACCACCACCACCACCACCACCACCACAACCACTTCTGCTGCTTCAAGCTTCATCATCACCCCTAAAATCGAACCTAAATCGGAACCGATTGATGTTCAACCACAGCCACCGCCACCTTCTAATTATGATTATAACATTAATTTCCCTCCTAACCCTAATTCTTGTAGTAATAATTTGAGTCCCATTCCGCATCCCCAATCAGAGGAAAACAATGTCTATTCTGAATTCAACAGAATTTCCGAAATGTTTCGTACAGCTTTTGCTCAGAAGACTCAAAATCGCGACGATGTTCACGCTACCGATCCTGACGCACAAGCAATCGTTCCCGTTCCCGATGAAGAATATGGTAACCAGCTCTCTGCCGTTGTTTCGTCTCGCCGGAAGCTGCAACAACGGTCGTCGGAACTGGTTAGGGTTACGAACCTTGCAATTGAGGACGAAAGGTATTTTCGTGATGTTGTTAGAAAAACTAGGATGATTTATGATTCTCTTAGGGTTTTAGTAGTCATGGAAGATGAGAAACGTAGGTCCATGTCGTCTATAGGAGGATTCGAACGCAGTCCGCGTGCTCGTGGCGACTTAAAGGCTGCTTCTGTTATGAAAGAACGCGGTTTGTGGTTGAATC
The DNA here is from genome assembly GCA_963921325.1 of Logfia minima. NCBI lineage: Eukaryota > Viridiplantae > Streptophyta > Magnoliopsida > Asterales > Asteraceae > Logfia > Logfia minima. Next base: position 37,977,427 of record OY992763.1, on the reverse strand, counting down.
GTGATAAGCGGATCGTTGGGGCCATACCTGGTGTTCATGTTGGTGATGTTTTCTTTTTTAGAATGGAAATATGTGTTGTTGGAATGCATGGTCAAGTTCAGGCAGGGATTGATTACTTGACTTCTAGTCAGAGCTCCAATGGGGAGCCTATTGCAACGAGTGTGATTGTTTCAGGTGGTTATGAAGACGATGAAGATGCTGGTGATGTTATTGTTTATACTGGTCATGGTGGTCAAGATAAACATTCAAGACAAGTGGTTCATCAGAAACTGGAAGGTGGGAATCTTGCTATGGAAAGAAGTATGCATTATGGAATTGAGGTACGAGTAATTCGTGGGTTTAGGTATGAAGGTAGTGCCAGTGGGAAAGTTTATGTTTATGATGGACTGTATAAGATTGTTGAAGCTTGGTTTGATGTTGGTAAATCTGGTTTCGGGGTGTATAAGTTTAAGCTTGTAAGAATGGAAAATCAAACAGAAATGGGCAGTGCTGTTCTTAAGTTTGCTGAGAATCTTAGAACCAAACATTTAGAGGTTAGGCCGACGGGCTACATCAGTTTTGATATCTCTATGAAGAGGGAAAACGTCCCTGTGTTTTTGTTTAACGACATTGATGATAATCACGAGCCAATGTATTATGACTATTTAGTGAAAACAGTTTTCCCCCCTTTTGTGTATCACCTTGGGGCGAAGGGTGGTGGGTGTAACTGTGTCGCCGGATGTTCACTAGAATGTTTTTGTGCTAAGAAAAATGGGGGTGACTTTGCTTATGATTCTAATGGTCTTCTTGTGAGAGGGAAACCGTTGATATTTGAATGTGGACCACACTGCCTTTGTCCTCCCAGTTGTCAAAATCGTGTTAGCCAAAAGGGTGTGAGGAATAGATTTGAAGTTTTTAGATCGAGGGAAACTGGTTGGGGAGTTAGATCATTGGACTTGATACAAGCTGGCTCTTTTATTTGTGAATATACTGGAGTTGTTCTCACAAGAGAGCAAGCACAGCTGTTCACCATGAATGGGGATGCTTTAGTTTATCCAAATCGATTTGGGGAGAGATGGGCAGAATGGGGCGACTTGTCTCAAATATTCTCTGATTATGAACGTCCATCACACCCGTCTGTTCCTCCGTTGGATTTCGGTATGGATGTATCTAGAATGAGGAATCTTGCTTGCTATATGAGCCACAGTTCATGTCCGAATGTTTTAGTGCAATTGGTGTTGTATGATCACTCGAATTTTTCGTTTCCTCACCTTATGCTTTTTGCTATGGAGAATATTCCACCCTTGCGGGAGCTTAGTCTTGATTATGGAGTTGCAGATGAGGTCACTGGGAAGCTATCCATTTGTAATTAAGATCATTTTCTGACTTATTGGTTTGCTTTTTTGCATCTCTCATTACAGATTTTGAGATGCATCGGACAACAAGGTAATCACTGTTCCTCATATTGAACCTCATCCTAAATATTAGACTGCACCTGACTCTCTATTGCATCTTTGTTTGGCTGTTTTTCTAGCTTTCTTGTGCCATTAATTCAGCATTAACTTCTCTCCTATATAACTCAATATTGGATTTCAGTTATTTCTTATGTCTTTTTGTTGGAGATGGTAGCCATAGCCTTTATCTGAGGCTAGTGCATAGGTCCAATTACATTTGTTGGCCATAGAAATTACCGTATTCAGCTTGGTAAGTTTCTGGGCGGCCCAATTCCTGTAATACGTTTATATTATTTGTTCATATTTTGATAGTTATAAGTTAGTGCTATAAAATCTTATTACACTGGGTTTTGATACTTAGGTTAATAAGCTTTTCCAGCGTAGTTCTTGCTTTATCGAGTCTAATCATACTGGTTAGGCTATATCCTATTTTCTGCTGTTCAGCCTCAGAGTAAGCTACTCTGTGAATTCAAAAACTTGCCCCCAAGCAGAACCTAATAATGTGAATAATGAAGTTCTTTTATTAAAATGATGCATGATAAATGACCCTGTAGCATGAGAACTTGAGAAGAAAGGTCTATTGGCCCTCACAAAATAATCTTCTTGTAATATAGTTGGAAATATTGATTATGTATTTTTCTTTAATTAATATAATTATGAACAGGTTGCAGAAGCAAGATGTTAGTATCTTAGTATGAACTATGACATGATCTTATTAATTGGTTAGTAAAAATAATTTTTGGCATTCCAGTGTAGATTATTGCAATATCATATGAAGTTTCCTATTTATTTAGGTTCATTATGCAATTTTTCACATGGATCTTGTTATCTTTTGTAGACAATTACATGATCAGCGGTTGGCAACTCTTCTGTAGCCCAGAGTCTACACTCAAATCACATCTTATCTTTCTAGGTTTAGAGTAGCAATACGTTTGTGTTAAAAGAGCAGCAAACATTTCCATGTTGCAGTTCACCATCTTCCATTTTACGGTTGTCAATATGTGGATGTCTTCTGAATAACCGATAGGGAATGCCACATCAAGACATTCTCAGCGCAAAGATGAGTGGTGATTTTGCTACAAGCGGCTCCTCGTGTATGAAGTGTTCTCTTTGCTGACAAGTGATAAGATTATATTAAAAATAGAATAGAATGAAGTCAGTTTTGTTGTACACTTTGGTGTGCTAGGATCATCATCTCTGTTCATTTCTTTATGATTTATCATGTATATATTTACTTCAATGTATGTATCAAAAATGTATTTGGCATGTTTATGTAATTGATTATGGTCAATATTTTTTCTTTGAGGGATAGACTTTGCTTGCTGATGTTATAATATTCACATTTTCTTGTATCACTTTCCTCGAATTGCTAGTTGTTTTCGATCATATTTCATGATATGATTATGTTCCTTAGTCCGTGCTCATTGCTACTTGCAAATTTGTCAATTTCAATAGTCCACATAAATGTCAATGCACGGTGAAAAGGAACCCAGCTAAGTAATGCTCACGTGAATCAACTTATTTATGTAAAATTTCCCTTCTCTTTATTCAGGTTTTATCAAAAAATTTATGTTAAGAGTTGGGTGTTACAAAACTCCTTTTCCTCTTCGTACAATCTTCTTTGATATCCTCATCACAGATTTCATTCATACAATCCTGATCAACATACGTATATCTTTCTGAAAACCATAATGTTGCACACTGAGCCGTCATTCTGTATTTATACCAATGAAGACGAGGTTCCTGAAAATGAAAAGGATATTAAAGATTCCCAAGGAAAGGGCAGTTACGAATTCACTTTTGCAGAGAGGAGTACGGAATTAATTGTGGAGGATGATGAAGATGATAAGTCGGGTGGATTTAAGAATGCGGGAAATGAAGAAATGATACGATAGACAGTGAACAGATGGAACCACCGCATAGTCCTAAATTGTATCTTGCCACAGGGTTTGGAATCAATGTCATGGGCGGCGTTGAATGTCAACCAACTACATGCAATGAGGAATATTATAAGATGATGGTTATGCAAGAACCTTGCAATCCTCTGTTTTTAAGGAACTATGCCCGGCTTCTTCAGGTGTGATAATTATTCTCTTTCGGTTTAACCTCTAATCCCGAAATTTTGATTAACAAAGTTGTAATATTTCCGTAATCATGGATTGAAGTCTTTAACCAACATGACAGTCTAAGGGAGATGTTACTAGAGCGGAGGAGTACTACTTGTGTGCTATTAGACAAGATCCTGCAGATGGTGACATATTGATGCAGTATGGTAAGTTAGTCTGGGAGCTTCACGGTGACCAAGATAGAGCCTTAAGTTACTTTGAGAAAGCTGTTGTTGCTGCTCCTCGAGACAGGTATATGCACCTAACATTTGACTGGTATTGAACTTCCTTTAATGTCATCCTTACATGCAGTAATATTCAAATGAAGTTGATTGAAAAACTTATACATCTCAAGTATTTTGTTTACAGTAATATTCTTGCAGCATATGCTAGCTTTCTGTGGGAATAGAACAAGTACAGCATAAAGACTATGATCATGGCCATATCGATCAGGTGATTTTTTTACTTCTTGGTCTTTTTATGAATTAAAGATTAACTTACATGGTTATTGAATTATCCTTCATTTAAATGATTTCATGAACAATTAACTCATTTTCTACTTTATTTCCTGGCAGGTGATCAAGGGGTGATTGGGCATGTGATGATTGTTGATAACGATCTCATTATATATGTTTGTTTAGTTGAATTTATTTATTGATTTGCAAATGCAGGTTTTGTGTATCACATTGATAAAGTTTCGTGATGCTAAATGTTTCAAAATATAAAACTTGTTCATGGTTGTTACTTGTATAAATGTAGTGACTCTTTTAGGGTGAAATGGTTCTCTCTTGAAAATAGCGAATGATATCAAATTATATGTCTTTCTATTAAGGCATACCCAAATTTATCTTTAAAATGAAACGATTGCACAATCTTATATTAGTTACTCCATAAATGAATGAGAATAAAGACCAGTATTCCGGTGGCAGCCCTTTGATATCATAAGGGATTAGGGGATCTATTCTACTTTTGCCAATAGTTTAGTTTATGCAAACAAAATACTGTTCAGTCACAAATACACAATATACAACTACTATACCTGTAGTAGCTAAACCAGTAATGGAACACGCTTTCATACTCCAACTCAGACTACTTGTATTCTCTACAATAGCATGGTGCCAAGTGTGTACCGTTACGACACTACCCTGTTTGAAGCCTTTCAACTCAAAGATTTCGCGTCTTATGAGAAATGGATTTGTTGCAGAAGCCCAGAAGGTGTTCACCGAAATGCCTCAAAGAAACACGGTGACATGGAATGCCATGATTAGTGGGTTGTTTCGTAATGGGAACTTGGTAAAAGCATTACAACTGTATGAGGAAATGCCTGAACGCGATATTTTCTCATATAACACTATGATCTCCGGGTCAATGAAGTTTGGAGATCTAGACGTTGCTAAGAAGGTGTTTGATCATATGATGTACAGAGATGTTGTGACCTGGAATTCTATGATTATCGAGTATATTTAGAATGTTTCAAGGCTAAAGCAGTTGAGATTTTTTTGATATAATTCCTTCAAAGAATATAATTTCCTGGAATTTGGTAATTTTGGGTTATATAGATATACAAGAGATAGGTTTAGCTGAGAAGTTGTTCAGGGAGATGAGTGAAAGGGATGTTGTATCGTGGACGATCATGATGTATGGGTTTGCGAGTGCAGGACTAAATGGAGAAGTGTTGGTAATTTATCACCAATATGATTTAAGTGTAATGAGATTAAACTTATTTGACCAATTTGATCTAAATGAATATTAAACAAGTTTGGTGGTGCGGGGTGCACGCTTGTTTTAATTCGTTTTGGTATAACAGAGGTCCGGGGGCAGCGCCCCCGGTAGCAGGGTCCAAGGGGCGGCAACCCCTGGCGGGGTCCAAGGGGCAGAGCCCCTGGCTGGGGTCGAGCTGTGTCTGTAAACACTGTTATAGAATCTAATGACTCTGTGTCTATAAACACTGTTATAGTGTCAAGAGATGCCATATTTGACGAAGATAGGTTTACATCTATACCAAGACCAAGGGATATGATTCAACAATCTTCTTGTGGTACTGATTCTGTACGTAGTCCTTCAGAATGTAGGAAAACCACTAGAGCCAGAAAAGCTAAGTCTTTTGGATCTGATTTTCAACTATACTTAGTTGAAGAATCAAGGGATGAGACTATGTCTCAACATCAATACTGTTATGTTATTGAGGAAGATCTAAAGACATTTGGTGAAGCTATGGCATCTAGGGATGTTCATTTTTTGAAGGAAGCAATCCAGGATGAGATTGATTCTATCATGCACAATAATACTTGGGTATTGACTGACTTGCCTCCTGGGTGTAAGGCCTTAGGGTGCAAGTGAATCCTCAAAAGGAAAATGAAAGTGGATGGTACCATAGATAAGTATAAAGCCAGATTGGTTATCCAAGGCTTTAGGCAAAAGGAAGGCATTGGCTTCTTTGATACTTATGCTCATGTGGCTAGGATTTCCACTATTAGATTGTTGTTAGCTTTGGCAGCTATACCCAATCTTAAGATTCACCAAATGGATGTAAAAACTGCATTCTTGAATGGTGAATTGGATGAGGAGATTTACATGAAACAACCCGAAGGATTTGTGCTACCTGGAAATGAAAACAAGGTGTGCAAGTTGAAGAAATCATTATATGGTTTGAAACAAGCACCTAAAAAGTGGCATCAAAAGTTTGATGATGTGGTCTTGTCTAATGGTTTTGCATTAAACCAAGCTGACAAGTGTGTGTATAGAAAATTTGATACTTCTGGTAAAGGAGTTATAATTTGTCTATATGTAGATGATATGTTGATCTTTAGTACTGATCAAGATTAAGTTGATAGAACCAAGGAGTTCTTGTCATCTAGCTTTGATATGAAGGATTTGGGGGAGGCTGAAGTTTTTCTTGGTATAAGGATCAAATGTGGAGATAATGGGATTTCAATCTCTCAATCTCATTACGTTGATAAGATATTGGAAAAGTTTAACTTTGCAAATTTTTAACCTGTTAGTACCCCATTTGATCCTAATATCAAGCTCCTACATAATAAAGGAGCTCCAGTGTCTCAACTTGAATACTCAAGGGCTATTGGTAGTCTAATGTATGCCATGATTAGCACCAGACCAGATATAGGATATGTTGTAGGAAAGCTTAGTAAGTATACTGGCAATCCTAGTGCTCAGCATTGGCAAGCTTTGAGCCGAGTATTCAGGTACTTGAAAGGAACCATGGACTATGGTTTGACATACAGTGGATATCCTTATATTATAGAAGGTTACTCTGATGTCAGCTGGATTAATAATGTGGAGGATCACTCCTCTACTAGTGGTTGGGTATTCCTTCTTGGGGGAGGTGCCATCTCCTGGGCATCCAAAAAGCAGAGTTGTATTACAAACTCAACCATGGAGTCTGAATTTGTAGCATTAGCTGCAGCTGGTAATGAAGCTGAGTGGCTAAGGAACTTGATATATGAAATTCCTTTGTGGCCCAAACCGATATCACCCATTTATATCCGATATGATAGTGCTGCTACATTGGCTAAGGCATATAGTCATGTATATAATGGGAAGTCTAGACACTTAGGTGTTAGACATAGCATGATTCATGATCTCATCATGAATGGTGTGATATATGTTGAGTTTTTTAGAACTCAGTTGAATTTAGCAAACCATCAAACCATCTAACCAAAGGGTTACCTAGAGACCTTGTGCACAAGGCGGCTGTGGGGATGGGTTTAAAGTCCACCTGAAATCTTTGATATTAAGATACCCAATTTCCATGTAACACAATGTTAGATGTAGAATTCAATGTGGAAATCTTGATATTTGTAGATTGGAACACATTAGTAGTATCATCCCAAGGTATGTGTTTAGATTTGCAAGTAAAGGAGGTTGAAATTTAATTTCTTAATAGTTCTTTTGAAAAATTGCATATGCAGGTGCAAGAATGAAAGGGACTACCTATATAAGCATGAAGTTTAGCTGCTTCAAGAAGTTTGGGACTTGACTTTGATATGCTTAGTGAAGGATGGGACACAAGCTAGTAAAATATAGTGTCAAGTAAGAACATAGAGTATGTAAATTGTTGTGTATAGTATCTTCATGTATTCACTATGAATAGAAAGGGTTCAATCCTTAGAGACACCCTGATATTCGAATATTTGGAATGAGTATTATACTAATGTGAAATTCAATCGTCACGACATTTCATTTATGCATCAGTTTGTTGTTTGTTATGAGTTTGATTTAAGTTGATCAAGGTTACACTTAAATGAGGGAGGATTGTTGGTGATTTAAGTGTAATGGGATTATTTGACCAATTTGATCTAAATGAATATTAAACAAGTTTGGTGGTGCGGGGTACACGCTTGTTTTAATTCGTTTTGGTCTAACGAGGGTCCAGGGGCAGCGCCCCGGGTAGCAGGGTCCAAGGGGTGGTAGCCCCTGGCGGGTCTAAGGGGCAGAGCCCCTGGCCGGGGTCGATGTTCCTTTAAAGAAAATGCATTAGAAATCCGAATTTGGAAGAAAACCCGGTTTGTTAACTCGCCCGTTTGTAACTGTTTCCAACGTTTGAAAAACGGTTATTTTGGTCAGTTTTTCACATATGAATCTGGTACGTAAATCAAAACACATACACATACTCGTTTCTGGAATTTATTGAATTTTATCCGATTGAAATTTCGAGAGTACCATCGAAATACTTCAATCTGAAAGTGTTTCACTACTTTCAATAACATCCAAGTAATCGATAATCCGTATTTCTAACAAGAAGCACATAAATGTTTCGATGATATGCCCTTCAAAGACATTCAAGCTTGGAACACAATCATTTCAGGTTATATAAAGTTAGAATGCATTCAGATTGCTCAAGTGTTGCTTCCCAAGATGCCTGAAAGAGATTGGAATTCTTGGAATGAAATGATAAACAGGTTACTAATTAATCAACTAATTAACGATGCTATGAGCCTTTTTCATGAAATGCCCCAAAAATGTCAAAGGGTGTGGAATTCAATTGTACTGGCTATAACAAGGAATGGGTTAATCAACGAATGTCACGTAATTATTGAAAAAAGCCCATATCAAGACATAGTGTCACACACGAACCTGATAATTGGTTACTTCAGTAGAGGTGAGATAGTAAATGCAGTAAAGCTTTTCAATTTGATGCCTACATTTGACACAACTGTGTTCAATGTCATGATATTTGGTCTGGGAGGAAATGATCACCAGACGAAGCAACGTACACCAGTGTTCTAACTATATGTTCAAATTTGGCATCATTGGATCTTGGGAAACAGACACATGCCCTGGTGATAAAGTCTGGGATCAATTGCTTCATACCAGTCTCTAATGCAATGCTTACTATGTATGAGATGTGGGGACTTGGATTTCGCAATATTAGAATTCTTTTCCATGTCCAACCACGACATTATATCCTGGAATTCTATAATTTGTGGATTAGCTAATCATCGACATGGTGAGAAAGCCCTACAGATGTTCAAACGAATGACGTTGAAAAATGCCAAACCTAACCAGATAACGTTTGTTGGTGTGCTGTCGGCATGCAGTCATACGGGACTAGTAGAAGAAGGAAGAAATACTTTGATATCATGCAATACGAACACTTGATTAGGCCAACTAGTGAGCATTATACTTGTATTATTGATTTGTTCATTAGATTCAGATTTATTCATGAAGCAGTTGATATTTTGAAGAAAATGATATCTGATGGAACTGAAGTTCCTGCAAGTGTTTGGGGAGCCTTGCTTGGAGCATGTAGATTGCACAAAGAATACGAGGTAGGTAAGGTGGTTGGGGAAAGGATGTTGGATTTAGAGCCTTCAAATACAGGTGCGTATATGATTCTGACAGAAATGCATCTGCAAAGTGGAAACAGAAAAGAAGCTGCAAATGTTTTGGTTCGTATGAAAGAGAAAGGGATCAAGAAACAACCTGGGTGTAGTTGGATCGAGGTAAACAACAGTGGACATGTTTTTGTTGCAGGGGAGAGTTCACACCCTGAGTTTCAAAGCATCTGTTTTCTCTTAGACCTGATGCAAATGGAAATGGATATTGTTTGCAGCTTCAAAACTGGAGCTTCTTTATTTCGAATATCACGGTTTCAAGTGTACTTGACATAAACATAATCTCACAAAACATTTTCATCAAAACATATAAATAGTCTTTGGAACAGAAAGAACCTCTCTTTACAAATAGTACATTACCGAGCTATCTCTTTCACCTTTTCGCCTTTTAATTATGCAAGTCAAAATGGTCGATAACCCATTATTCGTCATACAGATGGTTTCAAGTCAAGCAGGATCTGTCAATATAGAAAACTAAAACATACTACAGATCTGTAATCTAACGTAAATGCACAATATATGATCAACAATATCATCCGTCAAACTAATCGTTTTATCTTTTGAATGTCGTTATTTCCATGAGCTGCTATTTCTTTTCTTCTCGAGTTCATAAGATTTCTTGCACTTGCTATGTGTGTTTTGACGCAAAGAATGATTCTTCAAACCGGAGAGATCTGTTTTTGTTTTGTGTTTGATCCCAAGCATTGTATCATTTTCTGATCGCACCACACAAGCCCATAGTTAACAAAAATTGATCCCATACAGCAATAAGAGATGCAACTTTTTATTATAGTATAATTGAATTCTAGATAAGTGGTAGTACCTGGACTTGATAGAACAGCTCGTGGTGGCAGGACAGAAGTTGGCTTGCTATCTATCTCTGCAACTTTTTTGTTAAGTTTGCCTGTTGTTGCCGATATCTTGGTATCTGATTTCACCTACAAGCAAATAATTAGCAAAGGCCAAGGTTGGATTATGAAAATTATCTAGAGATGGAGCCGTGCCTGAACCAGAAGAGGCATGAGACATAGGAACCCTCACGTGTGGTTTTATGTAACCGTCTTCATCATCTGCAGCCGTAGTAGATATTATAACACAACGGTTTCGATCATTTGTTGGATTAAATAAAATTTAAAAAGTAAAAAAGTAGAGGAGTGGGGACAAGCACAAGCACCTGGGGAATTAGAATTAGAATTAGATGGATGATGATCCTTCAAATAAACCCTCTGAAACTCTGTTGGATCTTCTTCTTCTTTTTCTTCTTCTTGTCTCACCTTCACCTTTGGATACACTTCCGAAATTTAATAAGCAAAGATTAATTAACACATAAAATACATAGCCTATGATTAACAGAAGCAAATAGATAAATAAACAAAAACCTACTTGATTTTCTCTGGAAAAATATTGTATGAGCATCGAAAGTTGGTGGTCTGCAATATCATAAAAGAAGTGTTTAAGAAGAAGAAGAAGATTTTATAAGTGGGATTTCAATGAGGAAATCGTGTGAAAATGAGAGGCAGTCAACTATTAATTTGTGGGTGTTATGAATGATGGTAGGCCAAATCAACAATTTGGGTGAAATGAATCTTCTTCATCTCAACTCCAAGTGTCATATGTTGGTCAACGTTTCTGTGCTTACTTTTGCCTTTCTAAATAACAACACAATATTAAATGAATGACAATACAAGGCTTCATTAAAAAAGTTGCATATGTATAGCCAGCTCACCATTCCTATTTCATTAAGAAAACCTATATATGCTTCATATTTGGATACCATCTTTTTCATGACTCACACAATCTAACTGTTTCTGTATCCCCATATGATTATGAAGTGCATTTCAGTACACATACATTATCAGTGCAGTGCTTTACAAAGTACTATTAAACTATTGGTGGTTTTGATATGATGGTTATAGCGTGTGCATATTTATGAACGAGTCTCCAAGTGGCCAACTCAAGTATCAACACCAGACACAGGTTGCTTAACCCGCAACATTATTTGCCCCCTTTTGATTAGCTTTCGAGTTTGAAAAAACATACATGGTCACCTCAATGACTACGAGTGCAAATTTCACGCTCCATATTCCAATATATATGCTGGAAGTCTCAAGTGATGTTAGCTGCACACAAGATTATGTGCAACAAAGTATAAAATGGGAGTTAAGAAGGGGTGATTGTGTTTAAGTGAAAAACTTAAGAGACCAAAAGTGTAAAAAGAATTACCGCATTTGATAGAGGTGTTATTAACATCATGTTTGTCATCCCAGTAGCAAAGAAATAAGGATGGACTCTTGGTCTAAACTAAAGCCTCCTTCGTCCAATCCAAATAGTAAACGATCCAGAATTTCCCTTTCTTTCTTCACATTTTATTACGGCAAGGAAAATAAATTTCATCAAACATTTCTTTTATTTTATTTTTATTTTAAAAAGTACCTATGATATGTAAACTTAAACTTGTAGACTTAAAAATGTGATCGATAAATATGAAAAATTGATTGAAATTGATTAAGAGATAGAAAGAATATATTTTACTCGTCAAATTTTGTATAAAGTATGTTTATTTTTAAGTTTATATTATTATGCCTATTTAGTAATATTCAAAATTATTATTATTATTATTATTATTATTATTATTATTATTATTATTCCAATATTCAAAACACAATTTGCTTGTTGCATCGACATTCACTAATTTAATTTTGGGTTTTGCTAATCTTATATGATAAACAAAGTAACAAATATAATAAGAATCAAAACTTTCATGCTAATTGATCATCAAAATTTACATGCATAGATTTGATATAGGATAAATGTAAAAAACGATGTTTATTTTATGGGTTTGGCAAAGTTGTGTTGGCATAAGGTAAGAAGTATAATAAACTTTAATTTTCATGGTTAAATTAAAAATTATTTTAATAATATGTAAATGGTTGACTTAATTAATATGTATTAATTATATTTTCCAAATAAATAAGAAAACTTCAACTCCATTTATCACTTCTTATTATGTCTTTAAAGCATCAGATAACCGAACCCTTACTTTATACGTGATAAGTTTAATCATTGTCACTAGTGCAATTGTTGTCAAATCTCATTACACTGTTAAGAAAAAGGCTAAAGCGTTTCTAAGGGCAGTGCCATTCATTCTGTCAGTTTTTAGTCTGTTGTCACTGACAAAACCGACGCCAATAGCACGGTTTCGTCAGTTGCATTAGCCAGTTTTTTTTGTTGGATAATTGAAGCCGCGTCACTTTTTTTCCCTTTCTTTTTGTCTGTAAATTAAATAATAATAAAAAAAAACTGACCGACCACTGATAGCACGGGTCAGTCGGTTGTTAGTCAGTTTCAGTCGGTTTTGAAAAAAGCTGACGTGACGCTGAGTTGGCAAAAACTGACCAGTCGTTTTCAGTCAGGAATGAGAATGGCCTAATATGCACACTATTTTAGTGTAGTAATTTCACTATTTTAATACGAAAAGAGAGTATTTTGATAAATGCTTGCACTAAAAAAAGGTATTTTAGTGTGAAAATTGATATTATACTTGCACTAAAAAAAATTATTTTAATGTATTGCACTAAATTTTATAAAATTTATTTGAAATGCACAAGTTAACGATATATTTATAATTTTTATATGGTCATTAATTTTTTTCATTATATTTATTAATTTCAATAATATAAATAAAAATTTTATGAAAATTATAATCTTTTTAGTAAATATCATAGCAAACATTATATATATATAATAATTTAAAATTATATATATAATAATTTAAAATTATTCATTATTAATTTATAATTAATACATCATATTAACACATTTTAATTATTATATATATTATTATCTAAATGTGAACAGTGTTTAATGTTACATCAAATTTAATGCAACACTAAATATTATTTTTCATTACACTAAAATAATGCAATGTTATTGCGAACATTCGAGTGATTTTTTGTACTTTTACATTATTTTAGTAAGAAAAAAAATGTTATTTTAGTACAACAATGGAGATGTTTAATAAGTGAGCATAGCCAACGGCGTGTAGTTTGGTTGGTAATAGGTGGGGTCATCTTTGTCACAAATATCACAAAGTCACGAGTTCGAGCCTGGACATTTCCATAACCACTGCTGTGTGAGTCAGGTATGCTTCACATTATAAATACACAACCAATTTTTGATCGATCAGAGTTTGTCAATTATCATTTTACTTCATATAACAAGAATGTAATAAATACATCAAATAAATCGATTCATGCGGCATAACTGTGGCATAATATTTTTGTATTACGAGCTTAAATTGTACTTTGTAAAGTTTAATATACTACTTATGGATCAATTTTTTAATTTCATTTATCATCTCCTATATGGATGTGTTTGACGACACGTAACATTAGCAGCAGTAATAAGCAGTAAGCAATAGTAGTTAGCAGTAGCTCTTTGTTTAAAAAAAAGTGTTTGGTTACGTAGCAGTAGCAATAATTATAAAGTATAAAATTATGAAAAATGACATATACATATTAAAGTAAAAAAAACTAATTTAATAAAAAATAAAGTTATTTGAGGGTATTTAAGTAATTTCATAAACAAAACTTTAGTTGCTAGTTGAAATGTTTACTCATCAAACATTTTAAACGGAAGCAGTTAAACAGTCTGCAAACTCTAGTTGTTTTGTTGTCAAACAAGTTTTTTTAACAAAACCACTAATCGCTAGTTGATTGTTGCTCCAAAATACTTCTAAATATTTTTAAATACTTGTTACCAAACACACCCTACACAACGGATACACCGATACACGCTCTCATTTTTTAATTTTTTTAATGGGTGGATATGAGCATACCCCACGCAAGCACATACTAGTACACACCTGCATAGTCTTACGCGGTCTCATTTCTTTTCACTTATATTTAGGTGGTATCTGTTTTGTGACTGAATGTAGTAACGGATATAATTTGTTAGAAAAAAAAAAGGTATGAGATATTTTTTTTTTTAAATGACTATTTATAATATCATTTGGTTTATGATAGGTTTGTAGTCGTAATTACTTATTGTATTTTATAAATTAAGATTAAAAGAAACATCACAATTACTTGTTAAAAGTGGTTTTGCAAAACCCAACTTTGATTCCTAAACCCGATACCCAAACCAATCAAAGAAACATATACTGCATTATAAACTTCAAAAGCATAACTGATGATATTAATTAATTTATTTCATAAAATAAACCATATATATATATATAAAAGAGTTTGTATATGCGAATAATATTCATGAACAAACAGAAATTAGATAATGGAGCGATTACAAGAATATTTAAAAGTCGTGAAGTGCTAATATAAATATAAATAAAGGAAAAGGGAAAAGATAAAGTGGTAGAGGATTGAAAAACTTTACCAACTTTGAAAATTGTACAGTGGGCCTTGACAATCGCCATAGACAAAGGGATTGAACAAATCAAAAGGCCATTATTCGAGACTAACAATCACATGCCTTTTTAGAGACTCTAATTTTTTAATATAAAACTCCCTCCGTCCTAAGCTTTCACGATCAGAATACACACAATTTTAAAAATTATAATTAATATATTATATAAGAAAAAAATTAATAATTTTATCTTTACTTTTTACATAATCTTTTATAAATTAGTTTTGTAAAAAAATAAATTATAGATAAATTAATAAAATTTGTATATTAGTTTTGACAATAAACACTTATTTTAAGACAAAATAAGAAACGAAAGGCGTAATCACCAATTTTAAACTATAGAAGAAATTAATAAAAATTAAAAATAAATTATTAAAACATATTAGGCCACTCCCAGCAGATGATTGAAGAACTGAACCTTTTCAGCGTTAGCTTAGCGTCATGTTAACACTTCTTCAGAAAAACTTTATAAACACCGAACAAGAAATGACTGAAAAACTGAACTTTTAAATCTCACTTTTACCAAAAATACATTTACTATATACATAAAATAAAAATAAAAACAAAGAAATTGACTCACTCCACTCGGTCTTTCAACATTTGCTGTACGACACAAATCCAAGGACGCAAAACAAAGACTGGCAGTGCCAATGATGTCTTTAAAAGATGGAGTGAAAAACGTACCGTTGAGAGCAGTCTTACTACTATCACTCTTTTCCTCGTCTTTTCGACCATCGACAAATGACAAACATTCATTCTTACACCAATTAACACCAACAACCCTACCCTTTTTTTTTCTTTCTTTTTTCATCTTAATTAATTAAAATCTACCCAAAAACAAAATGTCAAATTACTTCAACATCTTCTTACCATCACCTCTTTTGAAAAGGACCAAGGAAATATCCCACCCACCTCAAAATTTGAATCTCTTTTTTGGTTCTTCAACATTAATTACTCCTTCTCTTTTCTAATAATCTGTTCACCAAAATTAACCAGTCATTAAAGCAAGAAACACATATATATATATAAGATTATTAATTTATTAATCTTGATTAATTAGTGGAGTATCTACTTACCATCATCTTTCTTCATTGCCTTTCTAGCAATCAACAAAAATACTATCAAAAAACCAACTCCTGCAGCCCCTCCTAAGATTATTGCCACTGTTCTCCCTGTATTTGACCCTGTTACACCATACCCATTTCAATTTATCAAAATAATAATCATAAAGTCATAAACTTTTTAACTTTTTTCTTCTTTTGAAAGAAAAATTAACATACCTGATGTAGAAGATGAAGAAGATGGTGATGAAAATGAAGAAGCTGATGATGGTTTATTGTTCTTTGGAGTACCATTAGGGTAATAATTATAGCTAATGAAACATCTATGAAGATATATTTGACCAGAAATTGAACTTCCACATTCAAGTTGAGCTCTTTGAACAGCAGATTTCACACAAGTCCCACAATCAGAAGTCCCTAAATCACCTTGACATTGTCCTAAAACATAGACAGATTCATAACTTGTTGTATAGAACCCACCATTTCCACTCCCAATCACACTTATTAAAGATGAAAAGGCCGAATCCCTTGTTACTTGAAACCCAGAATCCCTACTAGATTTCCCACAAGTTTTGTAAAGTAACTCCATTCCAGAGATTTGAGCAAAACCAGAAACTTCATAAAGCATGTAACAACCTAAAAGCTGGATTCTTGCAGCTACAGTTTTACCACAAAGTTTGTCCATCAAAATGGGTAGTCTGCTAACACAAGTGTAGCATTCAAGGTTAGTGAGATCTCCTCTACACTGAAAAAGACCAGAAACGGAAGATTGACCAGACCCACTTGTTGTCTTAAAGAACTTGGATTTTGAAGATTGTTGAATGAGTGTACCAAAAATGGAAGAAAGTGCAGATGAGTAAACACCATTAGGATCTGAAAGACCTTGTTTTGCACATCCTCTGTATACTAAGTTTGAGTTATCAGGTGCTGCAGATACAACTAGTATTATTACTATCAAAAAGGACACTAAAACAAGTTGAGGAGGCAAGGGTTTCATGGATAAAGGTGAACACATCTTAGAAGATGGTGTATTATTTTTTATTTTTTTAAATGTATCAAATCATGATAGAATTGATGGGAGATGGTGAAAAAAAGATTTAGGGTTTGTGTGTGTGGCCTACCAGACGTTAACTTTACTCTGGATATTGGTAGATTTTCAGATGGTGTGAGAACAGTGCTTGTCCCAAAAAAAGAGGTCTGCAGTGTGTGTATGACTGTATGTGTATCATTAAATTTTAACCAGTTTTTCAATTAATTAGTTAATAGAAAAATGGAAGTGTGATTTTGTATTAGTATTATATTTGTGACTGATATTTTAGGATTGAAATTCTTTTAAGTAATGAAAGATCGTGTAATGTATTTTGTGAGAGAGGAATAGAATGAACTCACTATTTAGCACTTTATTTATTTATTTTATTATCATCATCACTCACAAAAACAATAATTTGATCTATCAAGTTACTTGAGAAGATCTCAATCCGATATTTGACGTATTCAATAATCTAACCCAAAATGCATGTATATCTACCAACGTAGTACTTTTGGTAATAACTCATGTAAATAAAAATTGTTCTGAGATTTCTTTTCATTATATTATGGTGAAATGGAGTTAAAGGTTTTCCATTTGGACACATTTTAATATATGTTTAGTTTGAGTATGTGCATGTGTGTCTGTATCATAAAGACCAAATTCATTTTCTTTTACCATACTTTTTTAATTTTTAACAATTAATTTAGTCAATTAATTGTCTAATTGTGTAGCTAAATTTTTTTTGCTTTTGTGTGCAGAACATCCTTAGTAGGTTTTAATCTTGTCTAGACTAGACCCCCTATCAAACATGTCTCTTTCCAGAGCTCTATCCTATTCTATTTGAATCTTGATGTCTACCATAACCTGGAGCCAACACATATGGAAGCTTGACTACATTTGTTATACATTAATTATTATTAGTAGGGTAACCTCTACCGTGAAATTTAATATTTATTTTAGATGATAGTAGTAAGTTAGGGCCGATTCAAGGGAGGGGCAATTTGGGCGACGGTCTAGGGTCTCTAATTTTTTAGGATCTTATATCTTTGTATACCTTAATTATAATGTATAAAAGAAAAATTTACAATCTTAAATTAGAACTTTTTTTTTTTTACCATCAAAGAGCCTCATACTTTTATTTTGCCCGGGGCCTCAAATTTGTTTGGAACGGCCCTGTTGTAAGTTGATGATATCAAGATGCGTATTTGGCAAACTTGGTATGATAGTGCAAGCAATGATCAATAGGCGATGTCAATTGCATATATATTTAGTGCGTTGGTGTGATTGTAAAAATTAATAAAACGTTAAGTGTGATAATAGACACAAAATATTAGAAATCTTTCTATAAGTAAAGATTAAGAACTTTATAAATATAAGGTTTATAATAGAGGTTTTTGTAGTTTAGTTCCTTATGGTGTTTATGGTAGGAATGAACTTTTTAACTTTTATTTTAACATTAATTAATTTTTTTGATTAAAAAATTATATCAAAATTATTTGATTATTATGCTCATTCATATGAAATATTTTTTTTTAATATATATATATATATATATGATATACAAATTAAATTTGTGTATAACAAACTTTATAATTTTTATATGTGATACAAAAATTATAAAGTTTGTTATAGACAAATTTAATTTGTATATCATATATGTATTTTTTTGAAGACTTTTTATTTCATTTTAAAGAATATAAGATTCTAATGATTTTGATATAAATTTTTTATCAAAAAGATTAATTAGTATTAAAATAAAAAATAAAAAAAATTCAATACTACCGTTAATACTATAATGAACTAAACTACTTGAACTTTCTCCTATAACGATAATGATATATAATATCTAAATACATTGTTGTTGTAATGTATTATTGATTGGAGATTTGAATCATACACGTTCTGTTTTGAATTGTTTCTATTTTAATCGTTCCACGTTGATTGTTAGACCAAACGATTCAAAGTTTTTTCACCTATTTTAAAGGGTTGTTGAATTTCAAATTTTTAAGATGTGAATTCAAATATATTATAAGGAAAATATAGATAATTACTTTTTGAATATACTTGTACTGTATATAATATATAAAGGATTTCAGCCCCACAAGATAAAAACTTAAAATTAACATTAATACCCTAACATAAAATATGTATCGTTGATGTATTTTCCGGGTCCCATTAAGGACTAAAATTCATTTTAGTTGACTAGTTTTTTTAATGCACACCGACCACACCACCTTTTCATGATTGGGCCAAGTAACTGTAACTGTGATCGATCGCCGCATCCTAAGTTCCTTACACCTTTTTATTGTATGAGAATGCGGACATGGACCTAGTGGTTTTCTAAAGGCCCAATGTTAGGATTGGTCAAATACACTAATATGGTGTACTTGACACATCAACATACATATCAATACATTTAAATCAGTCAAATCAGTTTTATATCAAATAAAATTATAATATTAAAAACAATGTGCTTTATGTCAAAATTTTACCTGAAAAAGGTTTTACAATGTGCTTTGATTAATAGTAGCTTTGCTTGTCGGAATCGATGCCTTGAAAGGTATTAGTGATCGGGTCGTCAAACGAAGCGCGAGACGTAGTGGTAGAACCAAAGGACGTCTTTTGGGATTTTGCTTTCCTTGATTTTCCCAGCGGATGTTGGAATTGATCATCATCGAATAGTGCAACATTCGTGTTTTCTTCGCTACCCTCCGGTTCCTCATCCAAATCCAAGTCGTCCAAGTGCACCGTCTCGTGACGTGTTAGAACGTTCTGCCTTCTGACGACAATAGGATCGGTAGTTAACTACTTTTGGTGGTCCTTCAAATGGTTCCACGCTTGAAAACTTTTGAAAGTTTTTACTGTTTTCAACTTACATTGAGCCTCAACCCGAATCCGAAACTCATCGTCATTTTCCCTGCTTCTTCTTTGTCCTTCAAGTCTCTTCCAAATTCCTCTCCACTTTTGGCAAGTGGCATTGAGTTTCTTCCATTTTGTGGTCAACATGTATTTGGTCCAACTAATTGGAGAGTTGCGAGAATGGTACGCTTTCATGATATGATACCAAAAAGAGTCATTGTTTTGCACATTCGGTTGGAATATTCGAAAACGGGAATCTAACTTTGGGCTAATCGGAGTTCGTCCTCCAGTTCCTAAAAGTAAACTTTGTTATAAACCTTTTTGGTTTTGGTTGTGATTCTCCAACATCGGGTTGTTTGCCTTTCTCTTTTGACAAATTTTCTACGAGGGTTGGTATCGGTACCTCGTCTTTGACCGATTGCATGTTGAGTTAGGTGAAAGGTTGTTGGGTGTTTTGTGATGCTTCCCACATTAGGACAACACTATATTGCTCGAGTGAGAAGTTGGATGTTTGATGGATTGGCGTTTACGACATTTGGTATGGAGTACCAAAATCGAGCATGTCGATATTCAAGTTTGAAGATCATGATTGTTGAAACGGGTTTCATTAGGAGTGTAGGTTGTATGAGTAGTTCAGGTTGTTCGACATGGTGAATTATAGAGCTTTTGAGTTTTTGAAATGTATCTGAAGATGAGAAAAAGTGTTTTTATGTGTTTTGATGTGTTTTGAATTGTGTATGAAGTGTAATATTTATAGATATGAAAATAGAGATTTAAAAAATAAATTAAAGTAAAAAAAAAGGTCAAATGAAGGATAGTCGTTGGAGGCTTTTTTTTTATAGAAAAGGGAAAAAAGAAAACTAGTCGTTGCTCCAAAATATATATATATATAAGTCGAATAACTTCCCGGGTGAGACGTTAGAACTTCGTTCTGGAGTGGTGGAACACTATCCAACAATGTTCTCAAGGGTGAACGGTGACATCGACCCTCCCAGTCCGTGTGCTCTTACGGTGCTAATTGTTCATGAAATGTTTTTGATAGAATTGAAATTCATCAAAGGATGATGTGGTTACTGACGGTGTGGTCAAAAAGGTTGATAAAATAAATTAAAAATTTTAAGATAAATAAGATATATATTAATTTTTTTCTTGCAAGACAAAGTTGAGCAAAATACATTAGAAAACGGAGAGCACCTCAAAGAGAAGAAGAGGGCCTCAAAAAAATACAACCCAAATAGAGGCTTTCAATCTGGAAAGATAGCAAACAAAACTCCACAAAATAGCCAAAAACAAATAAAAACCAAAACTAGAAACACATAAGAACCATCCTATGAAAATACCTCCAGAAGATTATTAATCCAAGACTGCCAACACAATGACTTTGAACTGGGATGGGAGAGCCAGAGTAAAGAAATAGGTTATGTGGCATTTAAATTAACTGAAAAAGAATAAGAATAAGAAAATGGAAAAAAGGCCGGTTACCCGCTAACCAGGTGAACGGATACATATAATAGACATCCAAGGATTTACTTGGTTGGGTGGACAATCTCAAGATTTCGAAAATGCGCAAGAAGGGATTGTATAACGTTGTGATTACTGCGGCGCAGAGCATTTGGAGGTTCCGGAATGAGACGGTATTTGGTGTTCACAAGCCTAAGAAAGCCTTGAGATTCGATTTCATCGTATTTCAAGCTTTCTTTTGGATGTCTAATAGGAATAAAAAGTTGAGATGTAATTGAATAGGTTTCTTACGAAGCCCTATGTTGGCGTTAAACTATTTGTAATTCTTGGTTTTTTGGCTCTAGCTTCTTGTTAGAGCTCGGTTATGAAAGTTGTTGTTCGAAAAAATATATATATAATAGACATATTTAAATGCTTGATATATACGATAGTAAAAGGTGTAAAAGTTCGATACATAATCAAACTATAAACCCTTTAGTTTGAAAAGGAAAATAAAACTAAAAGCCAAGTACAAGAGATATTTACAAATGTGACACCAATGAATTAGTATCAGCTTATTCATTGAATCATTTATAAGATAGTAAGATGTCATATTGTCACGTACCGATTGACCTACATAATTTAAACCTTGAATTCACCTTCTTGGTATTACTATTGTTGGGTGTCAATCTCAAGTCTCATATTAAAACATGTTAAAATTTTTAAGTATGTATATAATTGCATGGGCTACTCCCTCTATCACCTAGTAGCTAATGAAGGGTTGATGATATCGATTTGGATGTTGAATTACTATGACCACATCAAATGATTCATATAAATATGGTGCATGTGTTCAACATATATGTAATTGCACGAATATGTATTTGATCAAGAATATGAAACCGATTGAGAATAATTGCACCGTATTTCAATCTAGACTTGGAAATTAAGACATGATAAAAGATGACAATACATGCATATATGTCAGTTCACCTGGATAATTGATGGTTTTCTTGCTTGCAGTTTAATTTTTGATTCTTGACGAGACCGGCCATGTGAAACTAAGAATCTCTATATCGATCATTAATTCTATACCCTCGTACAATCTTAAAAATCTAGGAATACCTTTACATAAATAAGATTCCAAAGGAACCAGCTTTTGATGGATCGCTTAATTAGCGTAGGAGAAACAAGTTTTATCCGAAAAAGGTAAAATGGAAGCTGTGCCGATGGATGATTGTCGTGGCGTTTGGGGGAAACAAGTGAAGCACTTGCCCAACACAGCACAAACACCGCCTCATATCACTATGTTTGGAACCCATCTTTGAAAGAACAAGAAGTACCTCTTAGCTAGACTGTTTATTCTTTTATGTTGAGGTGGTCTTATGATTGCATTAACAATTATTACCTGGACGACTAGCTATTGAAACTTGGTTAAAGTCAATAGCTTGGCGAGAAGATAAAGTGGTACCTATGAACATATATATTCTGGAATCAAATTGAAAGATTGATCTCTTGAGCTAGCTACCTTTAATTGTTCTGTTGTGCACTGCACGTACTTTATTATCCCATCCTTTGAGAATATATATGTATTCTTTGATCAACCAGTGAAGCTCAAATACTTTTTAAGCCATGGCTTTCTCACAAAGTACAATGAGACAAGATGGCTAGAGCTTTTAATGAAGGACTACGTGCTTTTTTTGGGTAAAAAGGACTACGTGTTTATTGGGGGTTAGCTTTCACACTTGACATCGAACAAGTCATATTTTTGTGGTATCTGATGAATCGAATAAAAAGCAACGCTTTAATGTATGTATAGCAAATCACTGCAAAGCACTACTTAAAAATCACAAGTACATGCCTTTATTCAAAGATGTTCGTCTTATGCTCATGACCTTGGATTGAGTTACACCTATTATACTTAAAAAACGAATTACAAGCAGACACAATTAAGGTGAGCGCATGCAATTGTACTGGTTTTTGGTGAATAAAAGGATACTAACGTACATAAAGAGTTTCATCACTCACCAATAAAGAGACGTGTAACCACACAAAACTGATTGGGGATGGTCATCTGAATATACTGAACGCGTATTGGTTGCAAGATTCATCAATAAACACATGTTCATTTGGTGATTATACAATAGGCGGGAATGGATAATTCTATCAAACAACCTTGAAACAACATGAACAATTTACAATAGTTGAAAAAAGGAATTGATGTCAAGTGATGTAGAAAAGGTTTTTGATGCATCTTGCACCATATATATTAGGAATTAGCGCGTGAGAATGTATTTAGCTTTAGCTCAAAATCTATAGTGTGTATCAAACTTCAGTTTTATCTATTTTGTGTATCCAACTTTCAAATATCGCTATTGGACTTTTGATGATGTGTCAACTTGTATGGATGCTACGTGACACCTTACACATACGATACGTCAACAAAAGTATCATAAAATACATACAATACCGATATTTGAAAATTGAATACATACAATAGACCAAAATGAAATTACATACACACCAAAAGTTTTGACTAAAGTTAAGGTATTTTTACGCACTAATCTTTATATCTTAATATAAGCATATGAGTATCATGTAAATAAACTGATATACAAATCCTACGTTTTAAATTTTAATTAGCTTAGGTGGCACGACAACAAGAATTGAAAATATGCCAATTAAGAGAAAGACCAATACGTATTGTCAAGGACAATCACATGCATATTATAGATGGTCAATGGGTGAGCAAGCTAGTCGGAGATCGTATGGACACCCCACATTTGTACCTTAAATAACAATCAAACCTTAAATATTAATTTCCTTGACCACAATCAAATGCACATACAGTTTTTCCGCCTTACTCGTCTCTCCTTTCACCTCTATCCCGACACTCGAACTAATATTTCTCTCGATCAAATTTATTTCCATTTTTATTTTTTATTTTATTTAAAAAAACATTTAGCTGGCTAGATGGATTTTCATTTTCCTCTAATGGTTCCTCCACACATTCACTTCAACTTTAAAGGACAATCTTTTCATAAGCTACAGGTTCCCATTCGTTCCCTTACTTTCTTATAGAAGATTTTAATCTTGTTTTTTGGTTTTTCGGAGAAGAAGAAGAAAAAAAGTATGTTGGGCGACACGGTCCATCCACCCGAACAACCTTCAATGGTACAATATTCTTTTCATCTAATTGCATTTTTTATTTGTTAACGTGATCATAATAACAAAAAACTATTTGTATATGGTAGATTGTTATCGTTTTCAAAACTTTTTAATGGAATAGAATGGGAAGGAATATTCCTTTGGAGATCAAGTTCTTAATGAGATGTTTGAATTAGGTTGATAGATCATATAATTAAATGCTCTAGTACATTCAAAGAATTTGTATTAGTTTCATAAAAAGGAAGAAAAGAAAGTAGCCCATGATTTTATTTGGCTTTGAGTTTCAAAGCTTTGCACTTCTATAATAATAATATAATATGTTGAGATGGTGATATATGGTGGTGAGATTGATGTCTATCAAGTTGTATAAAGAAGGTTGATCAAAGATTGCTTAAATTCCATTTTGGCTCTTTTTATCCTTATCATCTCATTCGATTCTCGCCGTCTACAACAAAAACATCTCCCCGCGTGCCTGCATTCCATGATTTTTTTGCCAAACTCAGTTTGTCGCTTTTCAAGTACATACCTAATTAACAACACCACCTCCTTTTCTTCAATGATTTGGAGAATATAAATGTCCCTTTCGATGACCGCGTTATGTTTAAGTAGTCTTACTTCTTTGATTCTTTGATTCATTTAGGATGGTGACTGAGTTCATCAAGAGAACCTATATGTATATATTTAAATGTTGGTATTCTTATGAATTTTATGGGTCTTTTGAGTGCTTCCAATTTTTTATTTAAAACGGGGTTATCTTTAAAGGTTTGCTAATTATTATTAAATTGGATTAAGCTAGCCTTATATAGAGATTATAATGTGATTTTGTTTGATTTTTGGTTAACAGGAGCAGGTTTCCAGCCCATTGAGTGCTCAAATATTGGAGTTTTGTGAATCAGAATTTTTCCAAGAGACCATACAAAACTCAGAAGTCGCTTCAAGCTCAAATTGTTGTTACGACGACAACTCCTCCTACACCACTAACCTCTCGTTCCCTCCCGATGTAATCAAATACCCAACTCCCATTGATAATGCCAACACCACCACTAAAGCCCCTACCACCACCAACACAGACACCGACGACTTCTCTATCATCTTTGATGAAGAAATAACCGAAAACAACATAAATTCTGTAAATCTAGACTTCACAACATCTTCCCATCTCAACCTCGCACCCTACCAATTTAACCATCAAGACCAGTTTGACCTTTCTCTACTCCAAAACCCAATTCAACTAACAACAGATCACAACACCACCACTACCATAAATGCCCCAATTCCACCATACTCTCATCCTCATTCAAATGACCATGTTGTCCCAGTAATTGGACCAGACCCATTGCCCCCTGTCTGCGAAGAAGATTGCCTATCTTCCATGCCACCCTCAAAATTTATGCGCTTAAATAACAACCCCGTGTCACCTAATTGTTCATTCATGGATCCCTCCATAACCTCTTACCTTTCAGGA